>ML781496.1:226561-325175 GCA_009831015.1 Picea engelmannii
AATTTCAAGATCTACAAGGAAATGGTTGAAAATGAGATGGATTCAAGAATCAAATGCTTAAGATCGGATAATGGAGGAGAATTCACCTCAAAGGAATTTATGGACTATTGCAGCAATCATGGAATAAAAAGGAAATTCTTCGTTGCTAATGTTGTTCCAGAGTCTATACTTAAGGATTAGAAGTACAGTGTCTAGGCATCCGAAAGTGGGTAAAAGGTGGAGAAGAGAGAAACGTCAACCTTCGGCAAAGGAAACTAAGGAATATTTCTACATTGACGTTGTCTAGCTTCCAACTGTTCCTGGATGGTTATATCTTGTTCAATCGCAACCCATGAACATTCGAGTTCAACTCAGGTAGTAGTTGTTTTAAGAATAGTGTTGAAAAGGTTCAAGGCAATGTACATTTGATTTGAAAATATGGGTTCAATATTAGGCTGTGTTGGTACAGGGACAGTCATGGAGAAACAATAAAATAAGAAAAACTTAGAGGGAAATTAAGTGTTGTCTCAATTTGGTCGTATGAAAGAGAATTTACGGTTTCGGAAATAAAATGGGGTGCAAATCAAAGGCTCTTTTCCGTAACTGAGTTATATCTTAATAAAATGTATGAGGTGAGAGAAAAACATTTAGCTGTCTATGGTGTAAGGCTCCTATCAAGGGAGAATCTCACGTATAAACAGAAGAGGAAAACTGTAAAGAAATAACCCGATGTAGCATAAAATATGTGTAGAATTCTAAAAGTGTTGACTGGTCTTACACCCGCTGATAGCTAGTACAGAGGAAAAACAGTAAACAATTACAGAAAACCAAAATTCATTCGCTATAGTAGTGGTCGTACTAAATTATAACGAAGCATTCATCAGTTAGGAATATGAAATGAAACGAAATATGAGATACAAGAAAACAAACTCATAACACAGTCATGACGGAATTGAGAATCTTCAAATTTGCTTTGTATTAACTCTCAAAATGTAAAAACTCTGTTACAATCGACACAAAAAGGTCCAGCCCTTTTCTTTTCTTTCTGTGGTATATTTATACAGTTTTACAAATAAGATAGAATCTCAATCGTCACAAAATTTTGGTTATGATAGCAAGGAGAGCAATTGCTCCATTTCTTCTTCTCTGTCTTCACTTGGTGCCAGACGTTTGTCCTCGCGCGTGCTCGGTACATGTGACACATATTTCAACCAACTGAGATATCAGCCTCGACAGTTCTGCTTGACAACTGGCTTCAAAAAAGTAACATTCTCGGGCTAAATGTGGTAGCATGTCTTCCATCTGTCCGTCTATGATGTCGATAGCGCATAATTGTGTGCTTGGTCTAATCATGTATTTGTCTATTTGGACTATGTCTGCCATAGTCACTTGGGAAATCTCGGTCGAATCTCTTTCCTCTTTTTCCTTTAGATCAAGCAAAAAATTTTCCATATTCATTTGCATCAACACCTCGGCATTACCTCCGCTATCAATTCCTAGCAGATCACCATCTATAGAGCTAAAGGCCTCTTCTAAGGAATTCGTTACCTTTTTGGCTTGCTGCTTGCCTTCGACGATGTTGTGCTTCCATTCTTTTAATAGAATGTTTCCTCTGGTCTGCTCCGAAATGGTGAACCTGGGAGTACTTCCCAAACCCCTATTGTTTGTGGCTATTACAGCCTCTTGGAAGGCGACCCGTGCTGCTCCAGCTTCCCTTTCTCTGGCAGATAAGTTCTCCAAAACTTGATTAACCAGCAAGCAATTGTCATGAATCTCCCCTACCTTGCCGAGTATTTTTTAGACCTGTATCTTTGAGCTTTGAGACTTAACTTAGCCTTTATTCAATTATATTTGATTAATTTGAGTGGAATACATTGCTTTCTCTTTATTAGTTTGTGTATATAAGCATTTTTTTCAAGGTTAGGTCGCGTACATACGCATGTTGTTGAGGAAAAATAAGTGTATGAGTTTTGGGAAATTGTTTACTTTTGTTTTCCAATATTTTTTAGTCTTGGATTTTCTTTTTAAAGTTCTTTGGGTCACTTTGAGTTGTCTGAAGGTTGATTTATATCTTTTGAAGGAGTTGGAATTCTTGTTGGGTGCTTTAACTAAAGAAAATAATTTTTTTATGTTTTAGGTTTCTTTGGTTTCCTTTTTTTGGATTGCATCAATGGAAGAAGAATCTTTCCTTTAGGTTTTTAGTTTCTTGATTGTTTCTACAATCATATATGGAGTCTGAATTTATGATTTGGAGTCACTATTCTTCATTTCTTGCATTCTTATTTTTCCAATGTAATTTTTTTTTTCTTGTTTTAGTTTTCTTTTTCTTTGTTTTGTGCTTTGAAAAAGAAAATAAAAATCCATTTTCTTGCATTATTTCCCTCCCTTTGCATTGGTTTCAAAAGCATAGTTTCACTTTTTGATAATTTTAGATTCTTATTTGCATCACTAGTTTGGTTTCATTTGAAAAATTAAAATACTTATATTTCATTTTTCATTTGAAAGTAAGACATGCATCACATTTTCATATTGAAAAAGTATAGTTTGCATTGCATATTGCATTGGAAAGAAAAAAAGACTACATTTTAAGGTTTTCATTAGTTGTTCATATATTTTTCTTGCTTGAAACTCTTTTTTGTTATAGAATTAGTGTAAATTTTTCTTTGTCAGTGTTCTTATAAGTTTCATTTTGCAAGAGTCTCAAACAACATCAGTTGCACTTTTGTACCCTTTGAGTAAAGAACCACCACTTAATATTAATGCTAAATTTAAAATGTACGAGACTTTTGTTTATAGGGTTCACAAATTATTCCAGGCTAGGGCCTTTAAATAGGATGGAGAGGTAACTCTCCAAGGCCAATGATCAAAACATAAGAGTTTGACTTAGGGATCATTGAAAATACAATTTTTTGTATAGGTATAGCCAAGAGCCTCCTCTAACACAAGAGATAAACACAAGGTTATGTGAGGAAGAGTTGAGGAGATTACCCCTCCGAGACTTGATCAAACTTAGTGGATTGATTGTATACATGGGTTTCATTTGTGCCAAAATATCCCTCTGAGGTAGCACTTTCGGAGCTTCGGACTTAACTACCCTACCCATTTGTTCAGTCGTGATTGTTGATTGTACCCTTTGGAAACCGACTGTGAGTTAGTAGCTCTAGTATCCTTTCCTAGGTATATCAGAGGTGACTACGGGGGGATTCCCATGGTACCTGAGGTAGAGGTTGTATCACACTTTCAGTACCCCTAGAGGGTTCCCCACAAAGAGAGGGTTACTTGCATGAGGAAGGTAAGTTACATGGAGGTCAAGATAATTGTTTCTCACTTATTCGTTCATCGATATTTGGAATTAATAAACCCATTTTAGTTTTTATAACATCTCTTATCCTCTTTTTCATTGATTTGGACTTAGGACCTAATCCACCTAGGCCAAATATTTGGAGAAGTTATTTTTTTGTGATGTTTCTCTTAGGAATTTTTAATGGAGTGTTACTTTGTATAGTTGGCCTTAGGTTGTGTTTGTACCACCAATTTCGGATTTTTGATTCAAGGTGCTTTGATAGTTGTGAAGGATCCTTGGTCTCTCTCTTGAAAGCATGGAGCCACCTCCTAAAAGGCATGGTTGTTTATACCACTGGTTTTCCATAGTCATTGTGTGAGGATTTCTCAGATGTGAACAATCTTGCAAAGGATGAACCTATGCATAAGAATTCCATGGATAAAGTTATTGAGGATACCAACCACGGGATCCACTCCCAAGGGGATTCTTGTGATTTTCCTTTCTTTGGAAACGTTGGTGCTGCCTTGATGGTCACTTTGAGCATTCCTGGGTTGAATGTAGGATTATCAATTCATTTGTGGACCACTCTAAATGTCCCAAATGATATTGATGCTTCTCATATGTCACGGGCATCGAATTGATGTGAATTATTTACCTTCTGCGTCAGTAAAGTATACTTTTCCTCCTTCTGCCTCATTTGGTGAAAGTATAGCTACTAGTAACCAAAAGTATAAAATAAATAGGAAGAGGAATAGTAATAAAAATAAGTCACCAACCTCTACTAGTCATGTTGGAGACATGAAAACAACCTCTGCTAGTAATGATATGAGTATAAGTCCAATCACTTCAAGTCAACTAGCATTAGTTCACCAACCTCTGTGAGTCATGCTCAGGGCAAGAGTCTGAGCTCTAAAATTAATGTTGGACAAATATCACCGACCTCGAGTCATGTTGGAGACCAACTACCAACCTATGCAAGTCATGCTGGGGGCACAAGTCAAGTCACTGCCAATCATACTAGAGTTAATTCACCAACCTTTGCAAGTCATGTTGGAGACATGAAAACATCCTTTGCAATTAATGTTGTGAGCAATAAACCGACCTCTACTATTCATGATGGGAGTGAAAGTATAGTCATTGTAAGTCCTATTGGAAATAGGTCTCCAAAATTTTCTAATCATGTTGGAGACCAACACATAGCCTCTGCAAGTCATGTTGGGAGCAACCTACTAGCCTCTATGAGTCATGTCAGGGGCACGAGTCCAATCTCTACCAGTCATATTGGACATATGTAAACAACCTTCATGATTCAAGTTGATGAAAATTAACTAACCATTGCAAGTGGAGAGATGTAACCAACCATTGTAAGTCATGCTAGGAGCACGCATCCATTTGTTGCGAGCATGTTGGGAAAAACACTCCAACCACTGTAAGTCATGCTAGGGGAATTGATAATGTGGAGATACCTAGATGAATAGGATGTAAGCCCAATTTCCCTTGTAATATTTGTAAGGGATATCACCTTACTCAAATATACCCAATTTTTCTAGTGGAACAAAGAGTGCGGTCCTTGTCAGAAGGCCCTTCTAGTCTCGAGTCATATTTGGTTTCCCAACAACATATTCAATCATTTATTGATGAAGTGGTCATGTCGATGCATTATTTGGTCTATGTCACTCCTATTTTGGGGGGTGATGTGTCTTTTTCCGATGTTGTTTTGCAACCTATTCAACCAATTGTTGAAGGAGTGGTCACATCGATGCAATCCTTGACTAATCCCAATATTCTCTTCAATAATGACAAGTCTACCAAAGTGATCATAGTGATGCAATGTTTGGTTGATCCCACTCTTATTATAGGGAGTGATGCATCTATAAACTAGTATATCTTTATCATTTCTAGTTCAATGCCTTCTAAACAAGGGGCCATTCCACTCTCTTCGAGTACGCTCCCTCGAAGTCCTAGGATGGTTTCTTTTGATTGGAATTATTTTGTTGAGCCTCCCCTTCCTTCTTATGCACCTTTCCAAATAATGGTTAAGGCTAATTCAAAATTCATTTATCGATGTATTGTAGATGAAGGATCCACTACAAGCATTTTGTCCTATTTGGCTTCGAAAGATTTGGGTTTTCCCAAGTTTATGTCTGCTACCAATTAGTTGTTGGATTTTGACAAAAGACCTAGTGAAAATTTAGGTATTATACCTCAATTTCCTATCACATTAGGTGGAAATATTGTCCTAGTCGATATGATAGTCATTCCAGGCTTTTTAGACTTCAATATGCTTTTTGGGCGTGATTATGTAGATGATATGAATGTTGTGGTGTCTATTCTCTTTCTTGTGATGCATTTTCCTCACAACAGAAGCATTGTCACTATTGATAAGATTGAATATTATAATCACCATCCTAATTTGGCTTTCGCTTAGTTTTCCCCTTTGTATATTCCTAGTGTTCGAGTAGAATCTTCCACACCATAGGTGAATTATGTGGCATCTTATCCTCATTGTTCAATTTATTCTGAGAATGAGCCTTTACAATGACCTTTTCCTTCTCAAGACAAGGTCTCAACAATTGATCGTGTGATTTATCCAATGGGGACACATGAGCCCTTGCTTTCCACTATTGGTCTGAGCGATCTTGGGTTTTCTCTCGAGTCTGATCTTACTATTTATGAGACCTAGATCCCTAGTGTTTGTGCATCGTTGAGTCTTGGTTTTTTGGATGTTGAATTTCCTTTGGATGAGGCTATCCTTGAATCTATGATTATGGATTTTTTACCTTTTCCTAAACTAGAAATTTTATAGGTTGGTTACCAAAGAAACCCTTGGCTTGAGCCTAGCATTGGGCTCTACCTAGAGAAGTAATATGAATAAGACGCGAGGTTATGCATTTCTTTGTACCATATTGTACTTTTAGGGTTTTCAAGTTTTATATTCCATAACACAAGTTGTTATAAGAGGTTTATATATTATACTTATTAACTTATGGGTAACTGTTGTTGGTCATATATACATGAATTTGGAGACATTTTCTTTGGTGCATTTTTTTCGTGTTGATCCATTCTAATAGGTGATGATCTTGAAACTGGCATATAGGTTATATTTTCCCCTTCATGAATTTTTGCATTATCCATTTCTTGGTTCATTTGGATTTGGGATCAACCCCACTGAGTTGTGACATGGAACCTTCTTTGTTGTTTAGAAGTGTTGTAATTCACGTGGTAGAGCTTACCATTCATGGGTGCCCGAGTTATAACCTTGTTCACAGTTTGGTGTCCATGTTGAAGTACTTTCATAGGATTGGGATCACTTTTTAGTCTGCCATGAATTTCCATTGAAACCACATGACTTCTATTCAATGTTTTTTTGGCCAATACCCGAGGGGCTCCCACATTTATGTGTCAAGTTGTAATACTACATTGCATCTTCCTTCTTGCACTTTTGAGCCTAATGCTGACTTCAACTTGTTTTTTTCTAGCCTCATTCTTATGCATTCTCATCAGTTGCTCACCTTGCAATATTTTCCTTTGTGACTTGACACATGTATCCTTTGAGGAAACATTCCCCCGAGTGTCCATATCCTACACATGTTTCCTTGAATTGAGCATAGGTATGTTCCTTGCATTTGGAACTACTTTGCTTTCTTGCGACACTCATTTTCTCCACTGTACTATAACATTATTTTATTCTTTTTCAATATTTCTAATATGAAAAAGATAAAAAAATGAAATAACAAAAAAAGAGGATGGGAAAGAGTCTTCTCTTCAATATTTTGGCAATAGTCGAGTTGTCTTTAAACAAAGCACAAGTTTTGAGTCTATGTATTAACAGATTGGGTCTTAGTATGACATTACCATATCTCTCAAGAATAGTTATTATATCTCAAGATGGTATTACCAAGAACTTAACCAAGGTAAGGTTTAGATGCAGTTATATATTTCCAAATAAAAATATGACATGTAATATTTTTTTACTTCTATAGATCCAACTCAATCATTATCATTGAACCAATTTCTTGAAGTTCTATTGGTTTTTGAATTCTAACTCATCAACACAATTTTTTCTTATGAGGCCCATTTTAGACCCCAAATTTACTCTAATAGCAACATAACATAGGACAACCAACATAGAACAATCTAATATCTAAGGCAATATTAACACACATGTCGAGTGAAATTTGGAGACATGGTTATGATTATTTAAATTTAAATTTCCTTTTTATGTCAATGGTTCCAGGAAAAATATTGCACAGCATGACCATCCATTTATAAATCTAGAGGGAGGTTCTCTTACACCTACAACTAGTAATATATGAAATGAAGGTCACTTGTCATCTGAAATAATATGATGACATATCTATGGGAATGAGATAATGGTGCTTCATGATGTTGACAATTAGATGATAGAGGAATGATCCCATCAATGATTCAAATTTAGAGTGTTGAGTCATCTCAACATGTTGACCTAGGATGTGTAGATAGGTTGTGAAGGTTGAATTGATTTTAACACATATGGAAATGAAGATAATGTGAGGTGGATAGTAATCACAATGGGGGTTCATCAAACAAGAGCTTGTCCCTAGAGGGAATTACTCCCAATGGGTGGATTTTTTCCATCCTTTAATGAACTCCCTTTTCGGTAGTCTATGTACCTCATACTTGATACATTCATGATTCTTTCACCAAATTATTACCGATTATTATGATTTTGTAATTTATTTTTTGATATGAGAGAGACCACTCCATCTCTATGAAAAATTTAGAAGTACAATAATTAAGTAGGGTTAGGAGAAATGATTATTGTTTTCCCAATATGGAGAATCCTTTTTTTGGTTATCTCACCTAATGTTATGGTATTTCCTAAAACATGCCCCCCATTTAATACAATTCCATGTAACATAATCAAAGGTATTCCTATTCCTAAAAGTGTATAACTGGTGAAAGGTCACTTTTTGGTTACCATTTTCACAACATCAAGCACCCATTTTTTTGTTATCTCACCTAATGTTCAATCATTTCCTAAAACATTCCCCTATTGAATAGAATGTCATATAAGATAATCAAAGGTATTCCTCTTCCTATTCCTAAAGGTGTACAACTGGTGAAAGTTCACTTTTTGGATGACTATTTATTGACCATTTTATAAGAGAAAGAAATGTTATCAACACCATGCATTGTTTACAATTTTTTATGATGCCTTTGACTCCAAACTTAATATAACCAAGACCCTGTGTTTCCACCTTTCCTAAAGGGAGAATCCAAATCATATGAAGAATAAATAATGATCTTGGATATTGCCTAGCCAAGTCTTGAAATTTATGGGAATCCATTTTTCCTTTGACTCTTCCCCCAAGGAGATATGAGAGGTATCCTTGAAAGAATGTCCAAGAAGTTTGAAAAACAAATTGTTAAGCCTATGTCCATTGCTTCTAAATTCTAATTCTAGACTAATCTTTTGGGGGCTACTATTGTATTGTGAACTTTCAGTCCGAGCATACATTTAGAACATCTTCTTAGGCACTATATGTGGTAAAACTCTAGTGCAGATAATGGATTCCATAGAGTCAATTGGAAATTGTGTCACACTCCCATAGAAAGGATGAATGGGAATTAATTCCACTAAAACCCAAATAAGTCATTAGAGCCATCGAGGATCACAAATCCTAGAGATTCCTCCTTAGAAGTTGGATAATTTATAGAGCTCCATATGGATGCAAGGCTCAAATAAACATGAATTTGTAAAGTCCTAAGATCACCACTACCCCTATTAAGATAAAGGGTATATTTGTAGACAAAAGTATTTGAAGATCCTAGGATTCCATCAAGAAAAACTTGGTCTGGAAAAGTGACCACAATTGTTTGGGATGTGTTGGTAAAAACACATGGATATGATTAGATGTGTTCGTGATTTTGAAAACGAAGGTATGAATGAAGTGGTAGCGAAGTTTGGGGTTCAAATGGTTCTTCTTCTTATGTCACTTTCTGATGGATCAATGATTCAATATTATCTTGATGATGGGTTGTAGGGACACACCTACGCAAGGACGGGAGAACTCTTATATCGAGGCTCTCTTTCAATGAACAAAATCTTCATTGGTCATTAGTGGACCTGGAATATGGTGAGCCTTTGGGTGAGGTTACTCAGTTCTCCACCAATTTTTTTTTAAAAGGGTATCTAATTCCCTAGGGATCTTTATGAAACTTAGTTTAGAAACTGGAAGATTTAGGATGCATTGAAAACAAAAATTCAATCTAAGCATCCTTGATAGAATAATGCCAAAAAGAGTTGAGGACCTAAT
This sequence comes from Picea engelmannii, assembly GCA_009831015.1. Classification (NCBI taxonomy): domain Eukaryota; kingdom Viridiplantae; phylum Streptophyta; class Pinopsida; order Pinales; family Pinaceae; genus Picea; species Picea engelmannii. The sequence goes on from ML781496.1 coordinate 236,123, forward strand.
ATCAAATAATTTGTTTTAGAAACTCATCCTACTAGGGCTACATGATTGTTGAAGCATTGAAGGTGGAATTAAAGGAGATGGTTCAAGAAATTTAAATTGGTTAATGGATATAGGTGGTTATCCTCTAAGCCTGGTATGCATGCCAAACCAAACAAATTTTGGAGAGTCAAGTCAAAAGAAAAAACATGGATATACTAGTTGAAATAGATTTGGAAGATGTATGAAACCTAAAAAAATGTGTTTCGTTAGTCCTTAATCCATTGTGGCTTGCATGTTGGTCAACACCTGAATACTTAGGGGTCCCCCAATGTAAGTTTCCTTTGCTAGGAAAAATAAAACCCCCAAACACCTTATCTAGTATTGTGATTATGACCATATTGCATGGGATTAGGCCTTTTATCTCTACCACCAGTTACTCACGTTGAATATTAATTGGAAGTTAGTCCTCTTAGGAGACTTTCTCCTATCGACCGTGGAATTTAACACAACATAGAAATAGGATATAATTGATATTTTATATCATATTTGAAAAACATGAATTTAACATAATATTTACTTGGCATAATGGCTCTCTAATCCATATCCATCTGTGTTTACATACTTAGGAAGATACACATATCATAGAAATGGAAGTGGTTCATTTGCATGAGCTTATGGACTAAAATAGCCTAGTTTACCCCATACCATGCATAGAGTGCCTCTTGAAGGGTACATTTTGCTCTTTCTACACACTCTATAACTTCAAGCAACTGCCAACTTCATCACAGGGCAGGCTGGTAAGAGAGTATCGATATAGGTGAGAAGGCATTAGCCCCTGGATAAGACCCTTGAAGTCCATTGGTTTGATAATTTTTTGACCATCCCTTTCACCATATATGAATCAAAGCATCTTGATGAACCCTTAGCAGGGAAACGATGGATGGGTGTTGGGATATTTAGACATTTAGTTGATATTTAGATACTTAGGATTTAGTCAAGATCAACTTGGTATAATGTGTCTTTACGTAAAGTGTGTTTCTTGTTAGGATATTTACACACTTAGGAGTTAGTTAAGATCAACTTAGTTTAATGTGTCTTCAGGTAAAAGTGTGTTTCTTTAGTATGCATTATTATGCATTTTTAGTTATGTAATATGATGGTCACGATATGTTCTAGACATTGAGTGATATGACGACTCATATTCTCCTCGATCTTGATGACTGCATTGATCTATGGCTTGACACCCAATTGGTCCATGATCTCTATTTAAAGAGAATGGAGAGTCATTTGTTGATAATTGATTGAGAGAAACTCTCTTGTAAAATATTTTTCTTCTGCATCAATATATTGCCTCAAGTGGCCATGTTGGTTGGAGTCATGAAATATTTCCCTCTTCAAGGGTTTTAACCACATAAAAACATTGGTGTATTGATATTTGATATGGTTGTGTGAGTGGTTACTTAAGGTGTTTGTCCTATGTTGGAATAGTCTGTTTCTTCAAACATGGTATCATATCTCGTTTGAATACATGCTCTAGTTGTAGATTGAGATCTTGAAGCCATGTTGCCACATTTCTAGTTTATGTTATTTCCATGCATTTCTAGGTATAGAGGAATATTGCATTGTATCCAAAGTTCTTCTTTCAGTTAAAAATTCTTTTCATTTCACTCGAAAAGATTTATTTTTTCCCAAGTTATGGTCATTTAGTTAGATTCAGAGGTATAAAGCCTGAATATGCCCTTTATTAAAAAAAAATCCAGAGTTAATATTTTGGTTGCTACTCTTTATGGTTTGAGTATTCTCTTTTTTGTGCACTCTGTGAGATCTTGGAAAATTAGAAACAAAACTAAAAGTGTTTATTTTCTGTGTATGCTCTTTGCTTTTTGATGTATGTGATCCTAAAAAATCATAAACATAGAGAAAACTTGCATTTTCCGAGTAAGCTAACTGAGATCTAACCCTATTGTTGTTGAGATTTAGTTTTTTTTTGCAAAATTTTGTTTGTTTTTGTATGAGCATGCGGAAACAAATGTTTTTGGGATAAGCACACACTTTGAGGTGGAGCTCCAACAACAACAACAACACCAATTTCTTCCTCCTTCTTTAGAATTATAATGTGTTTTGCACTAGCTCACTTGGTTGAAAGTTGCTTTAATTAATAAGAGGTCTTGAGCTCAAGTCTATTTTTTAAGTTAATTTTTGAAAAAATAACTTTTCATTTCACTTAACTTATAAAAGTGAATCACTATAAAATAACTTTAATATATGTTTTTTAATTTTTTTTTTGCATGCAATTTTAATTTATAAAGTAACTTCATTGTAAAAATGATTCTCACATTTTCTATAAAAGTGGGTCACTTCATAAGTAACTTATTTGTAAAAGTAAGCTTATAGGAAAAGTTAGAGAAGGAGTGGCATCACCACATGGACCAACTTCTACTTGTCACATGACTCTTTGGTTATCGTTTATGCCTTTTTCTAAAAGGCATAATTTTTAGATATGAAGTCCATTTTCAATGTTGTTTTTTTTAAACAACCTATTTTTTCGAGAGCTTTCCATCCAACCCATTAGTTTTACCAGTACCAACTACTTTTCACGGAAATTCCACATGGAGGATGTACTAAGAAGTAAATGATTGTACCAGATTACCTTGGGAAAATAACAAGCCCCCACTAATGCAAAAAAAACCCAAATGGGATAATGAGAATGACGAAAAACATGGACTAATTGGAATGTCCAACTCTCTTAATTTAAGGTTTCACCTTCAAGGAATCGATGGCCCAGATAAAGCTTCAGAAAAACTTGAAGTTGTGTTTGGTAAACACAATGTGATTCGATCCCACTAGATTGAAAATCAGTTAATGACTTTTTAAGTCCCAATGATTTTCCTTGCATTGAAGCTTATTTATCTAAGTTCAAAATACATAGAATTTTATGTAAAGACTGTCAAATAGATCTGAAGGATGACTGATGCATATATGGTATTCTTCATAACCTTGGTAGTGAATATTTTGTCTTTGCATCTACCTTCTATGCTACCAGATAATATCTAGGGATTGCTTACCAAACTCCCTCTCTTGAGTCTTTTTGTGATTCTCTAATTAGAGAGAAAGATAAGCTTTTGCAACTTGGAGTGATCAACACTATAGGTACATCTAAAAAATACTTAGTGGCCCAATATAAACATAATCCAAGCATCCCAAGAAGAATCATCCTTGCCACAACAACAAGAAAAACAAGGGTCCTAATCCCTCTTAGCCAACTTCTACTCCTAATGGTGACAAATGAGAAAAATCCAAAAGTAAGAAGACTGATAGGCATTGCAAATTTTGTGGGAGATATGGTCATGTGGAGTCTAAATGTTTTAAAAATATGAAATCATTAGAAGCAATGATGAAGAATCACACCATTTATATTTATTATTCTTCTTCTACCTCTTCTCCTCATGGACATGCACTTTCTGCCTATATTTTCTCTTTCAATGCAACTTCTACTTCTTCTTCTGATGAGTGGCTTATTGATTATGGAGAATATTATCACATGGATAAGGATAAACCATTTTTTCTTCTCTTAATGAATGTAACACCGAACAAATATTTGTTTGTGATGATAGATATCTTAGTGTTGTAGGGTCCAAAATAGTTCAGGTAGATAATGGCCATTTCAATTATGTATTATGTGTTCCAAGTCTTTCTTGCAACATTTTATCGATGTATCATATCACGCATTCAAGTGAAGGTAAAAATGTATAGTTTTCACCTCACCAAGTTGTAATCAAGGATTTAAAATATCCTAAGCATGTCCTAGCAACTGGAATTGTTGATGATATTACCAAGTTCTACAAATTTGACATCTTTGGGTTATCATTTTTTCCATCAATTTTTGTTGCTCATAGCGATGACTTGAGTAAACTTTGGCATGAGTGGTTTGGTCATCTAAACAATGGCTCATTGCGACAACTATGTAATCAAAATATGGTGACTAGTGTTCCTCTCTTTTCTTGCAGAGATGGTGTTTGTGTCAATTTTTTTTTTAGAGATGGTGTTTGTGTTCCTCAACCTCCTTGCAGTTTGTTCATGGTGATTTGTGTGGTATGCTTTCTTATCCTTCTTTATTTGGGTGAAATTACTTCTTAACCTTCATTGATGACTTCTCCATACACACTTGGGTTTACTTCTTAAAACTTAAGAGTGAATTTTTTGAAATGTTTTTGTCCTACAAGGCCCTCATAGAAAAAACAATTTGGACATCAACTTCAAAGGTTAAGAATAGATAATGGAGGTGAATATGTGAACAACAAATTTACAAGTTATTTCACTATACATGACATTCAAGTGCAACATATTGTTCTATATATGCACTACAAAAAAATGGTGTTGATAAGAGAAAGATTCACCCATTAAAGGAAATGGTTAATTGTATGATCCAATCTAAAGTATTAATTCTTCATTATTGGGAGAAAGCCAACAAATATGCACATTGCATAGTAAATCACACTCCCACAAAGTATTTAAAAATGATAACATTGGAAGAAGCATGGACTAAAATTAATCCATATGTAGCCACCTCCATGTATTTGACAGTGTAGCATGGGATCACATTCCTAATGAGAAAAGGAAAGTGCTACATCCTGTTAGTAACATTTCTTGTCTGGGGCACAAGAGCATTTAGATCAGCAAGTCGCATGAGGGGCGCTCGAGCGCAACGCAGAAAATCTCATTTCAGGCTCCCAAGCAAGCGAGCGAGCGAGATTATATCGTCGGCGATCCAAATTCATTCATAGGAGCAGATCAGCGGTTGGTGGAAAATCGCGGTTAGCGGAGTTGCACCGAGATTAGCGCAGATGCATCACGCCCATATTATATGCAGGGAAGGATAGTAGCCGTCCATCCAAAGGACACATGGCGCGAGATCTAGTCGCATCGGCATTTTGGCAATCACGAGTTCAAAGGGTGAAGGTTCTGTGTTGTCCTATATCTCGAAACCCTGAACTCTGAAGGTGCCCAAAGTTGGGCCCGCAATATTACGGAGCAATCTTGGTCATCCATCCATAGGAGACACCTGGCACATGATTAGGTTCCTCGTCGTTTCGCCCATCGCAATTTTAAGGCGCAAAGAGCAGCTTCGTTATTTCCTGATGTGCGAGGTGTCGGGAGTGTCCAAGACCCGGGCCCACAGCATCGTCGGGAGAGTTCAAAACTGTCAAATCTAGAGGGATGCGTGGCTACAGATTAATCCACCTCGACGTTTCTCTCATCGCGATTTCAAGAAGCAGGGATCAGCCCCTTCTTATTCATGAACGCCAAAAGCGCCTTTGAGAGTAAACACAGGGTCACAACTCGTGGTCACTAGGGAAAGAAAAGAGTTGCGCGAAAGGTGCCAAAGGCGTCGGGTTTCAGTCATAGAGAGGCCCGTCATGACCTCTAGTTGCCCTCGGACCCGACCTCGATCCTGGTCTTCGCTTGGAGTAAATGAAGGCAAGAAGGGGTGGTTGAAACCTCTCCTCATTCATTAAGTGTGAGGTATGGAGGGTCTGGTAAGCGGTCCACTCAAGAGGGTCCTGTGTACCCATTTTTCCAGAGAATCCATGTCGAGTTCTCGACTAGCCCGAGGAGGTCTGCATGCACTAACTCGACATTTATTGACTTAGCTACTCCCCCTGCAGGAGCCATGCGCAGTTAAGGTGGTGTCCGACAAAGAATATCCGTCTGAATTTGACTGAGGGGATGCCAAGCCTTGGATGACTGAGGACACCTCTGTTAGGCGATTTTCTCTGAGTATATAAGCTCAGTCTTTGTATTTTGTAATCTATCGATGGTTGAGCGAGGCTCCCGATTGTAAAGTTTTGATGAAGCGTTGGTCGCTCTAGTTAATGTATAAGGCATTGGAGACTTATTACTTTATGGATGTTAGACTCTTTTCCATCTCTTTGTTTACTGTGTTAAGACAGCTCAGAATTGGAGGATCCAGTCAAGTTGTAGCTGTTATAGGATGATGTAGGTTGGATCAATGTAAAAGTTGCATTATTTCTAATCAGTTCCTGTGATTTTCTTAGCGCTAAACGACTCGGAATTGGAGGATCCAGTCGATTCACCCTTCATCTCCTTGAGGCTCTGGACCAAGAGGATCTTGGCTTCCGAGTTTTTCATCTTCAATATTCTGAAGGCTTGTCACCTGAGGCAGTCTCGCTCGTCCTTCTCAAAAGTATTCCCTCTACCACGCTTTAATCATTTACTGACAGAAGTTGGATCAAGACCTCCCTTGCTTTCTACATACTAGGCCTAGTTTCCTGAGTTAAAGTTGTATCTTCTTGAGTCTTTATCCATTCGATCACCCATTCAAAACTATCGTGACATAAAACTGATGGGCGTTGGGCTCTTCTCCTGCAAGCAATCCAGGGGTGACTTCTGACGCTAACATTTCTGGTGCCGTTTCCAGGGACGAAGTTGAAAATTTTCCCCGGGATTGAACGACATTGAGCCTCTGATTCTGAAGGTGCATCAGGTATCAGAGCATTTAAAGATTGTTGTTGTGCACCTGGAAACTCCATTGTGACAACTCCACTGTGGCGAACCTGTCGTGTTAATTGTGGCTTTCAGAGGTAGACACACGCGGTCTCATCCACAGCTGCCTCTAACTACACCTGAAACTGATCCAGAGGTGGTTCTCAGAAAAGGAAAGGCCTCTAAAGAAGAAGTTTCCACCGTCGAACTAGATATTCCGCCATCTCCTTCTGTAGGAGCTCCATTTTCTCCTCCTTAGTTTCTTAATAGACCTCCTTCGGAGGTTTCCCGTTTCCTAAATTTCGGGAGCGTTCTTGTTGAGTTTTCCCCTCCTAGTTTGGGATTGGAGGGAGAAATCCTTGTCACTCCCCTCTCCTCTGAAGATGTACCTTGGCGTAGACCCAGGACTATAGAAGATTTCCCCACTCCTGCACAGAGAGGAGTGTCTACTGACTTGATCCTGTTAGCTTTCTCCTTAAATCCCCTTTAGTTTCCCATTCCACTCTAAGACTCATTCCCAGTAGCCCTTGCAAGGACTCCTTCTCCTCCAAGTTCTCCTCCACCTAATATTCCTATGGCTGGAGCTAATCCCCCTCTAAATAGAATGGACGCCATAGTCACTGCCAGATATGCTCCCTTAGTCCTACCCCATCCTATGAATCCTCTCCCTTCTAGAGATTACTTGAAGTATACACCCAAGTTCACTGGAGAAGGGGACATAACCGCGGAAGAGAACTTGGCTACCTTCTATAGTTATGCTGACAACCTGAACATTGAAAATGAAGATGTCTGGATGAGATTCTTCATTCAGATCCTGGATGGCGAGGTGAGGAAATGGTTTAGAGTATTGGCCCCCAGATCTATTGTTGGAATCGAAGCCCTGGATGGCGCTTTCTTAAGGCAGTGGGGAGATAGGAAGGATTTCATGTATTACATGACAGAGTTCGGGTCTTTGAAGAAGATGTATGGAGAGTCTGTCTCTGACTTCTCCAAGAGATTTAATAAGATGTATAACAAAATCCCTGTCGAAATAAAGCCTTCAGAATCCTCAGCCAAAATTTCTTATGCTAGTGCGTTTGGCCCCGATTTCTGTCTATTACTGAGAGAAAGAAGAGCCACCTCCTTAGCTCAAATGCAAGATGCAGCCTTAGAAGTGGAATCTAATGTATTAGTAGCTGATAGACCGAGAAGCAAGGCCGACGTAGACAGAAGAAAGGGAAGGTCAGAAGCCTCAACTTCTGGCCCGTCGGTGCCCCACCCTCAAGTGGATGAACTGACCAAGATGGTGAAGTCTATGTCTGCAGCGATGGAAAGAATGAAGGTGGAAGGGATGAAAGCATACAAGGGCCCCCAAAACGCCGAAAACAAAGGAATTTTCAGGAAGACAAACAATATTACTTCCCCGACTGTGCAAAGGGAGAGGGGAAGAGACAGAGAAGACCAGAAAATTTAGGCCCCTTTTCAAAACAATTTTGTGGCCGAAGAGGAAGAAGGGGAAATAGATGAGCTTGATCCTGAAATCCATTGCTTCGGAGACACTCCTCCTTTTCCTCATCTCACTCAATCATCATACAAGGAGTCTCTCATGGATATCCAGCTAAATGAACTGAGTAAGGGAGACAAGACTATTGGCAGTCGAGGAAGGTATGACCTGAGGTCCAAGAAAAAGATAGTGGCACCTGACGTTCCCGAGAAATTCACTGGGATAGAGAAGCCTGCTAATGAAGTAGAAGACAGTCATAGAGGTAAGAAGCACCTACCCCTCTCTCCCATAGTCCAAATTCATGTTCTCGAAATAAGAGAAATACAAAAGCTTACATCTTCTTTTAATTTCGAGCGTGAAATTCAAAAGATCAGGATCCCTGTGCCACTGACTGAATTGATTAAACATGAAGGGTTCAAGAAACGTTTCTCTGAGATTTTATAGTCTGAGGTCTCATGCCTTCCCACATACTCCATCAATTTACAAGATGAAAATCCTGCACTTATTCTAGGTCCTATGGTAGAAGACAGGAATGACTCATCCCCTCCTTTCTACACTTCCTTGAACATACATGACAAAGTACTACACAACTGTTTGATGGATTCAGGGGCTTCTCACAACCTTATGCCCAAAACTATCATGGAAGAGTTAGGGCTGGAAGTCACCCGAGCCTATCATGACCTCTATTCCTTTGACTCCAGAAAAGTTCAGTGTCTTGGAGTTATCAAAGACTTGGTCATGACCTTGTTTCAGCTGCCCATGAAAAGTGTGGTCATGGACATTGTAGTGGTCGATGTCCCCCCCAAGTTCAGTATGTTGTTATCAAGATCTTGGATAAAAATACTGGGGGGAGCTTTGCAAATGGACCTCACATATGCTACTATCCCAGTGTTCGGAGGAGAACATAGGAGGCTATACAGGGAAGCCCAACTGGCCTATATAATCAGTGATGAAGCCAACCCTACCAACCATCCCATTTTCGCCTTAGACACTAATTTAGGTTTCAGTGTACTACAACTCACTAATGCTCTTGAGCCTTCTTTAAGACTTAGAAAACTGCCCACCACTTCCCATGAATTTCCTCCCTCCATCACCCCCATCTGGAAAATGTTCTTTGATGGAGCCTATTCTAGGGAAGGTGCTGGAGCTGGGGTGTTTTTTGTGTCGCCTGCTCAGGAAACCATATCTCTTTCGTACAAACTAGAATTTGAAGCTACCAACAATGTGGTAGATTATGAAGCTCTTGTTCTGGGATTAAGAGCTACGAGGGAAATGGGAATTCAAGAGGTGGTGGTGTTTGGTGATGCAGAGTTGGTGGTCCAACAGGGCAGAAACGCTTATCAGGCTAAGCATCCTCGACTTAGAAGCTACAGAAACGAGGTATGGGACCTTATCAATAGTTTTTTCTCAGCATTTAACATTTATTTCATCCCAAGAGAGGAGAACACAATGGCATATTCCTTGGCTGCATCAGCAAGCAATTTCAAGGTACCATTACCGCCCAAATTCTGATATGATGTAGAAGTAAAATACAGGCCCTGCATACTTGACAACATCAAACATTGGAAGGTGTTTGAGGATGATCGCGAGATCAAGAAATTCTTGGAGACTGTCGAAGAATTTTCAGAGATGCATATCGACCAAGATTCTATCTCTGAGAAAAAGCTTGATGAGGGTAAGCTGCTGAGTAAAATAGCAAAGCATGACATTGTGCAGCTCCCCAACAACCACATTCCAAGGGGACTGGTTCCTTTGGAAATGCTTTTTGATAGAAATGATGTGTCATTAAAAGGGGAAATCTCAGAGGATGACACTGGTACTGTTCAGTCCAACATTGGCACCGAGAGTGAGCCCAAGTTTGTCAAATTATCAAGAAGTCTGATAAAGGAGCAGAGGTCTGGATACATTGGAATTTTGAGGGAATTTGTTGATGTTTTCGCCTGGACCTACGAATACCTCAAAACATATGACACCTCTTTCATCGAGCATAAAATCTCGTTGAAAGGAGAGGCAAAGCCATTCAGGAAGAAGCTGAGACAGATCAATCCTATGCTGCTGCCTATCATGGAGAGGGAAGTGAAGAAGTTGCTTCAAGATCAGATCATTGTACCACTGAAATATTTAGAGTGGGTAGCAAACTTGGTACCAATAAGGAAAAAGAATGGGGAAATCAGACTCTGTGTAGACTTCAGAAACCTAAATAGGAGCTCACGAAAGGATAACTACCCCTTACCAAAGATGGAACATATAGTGCAGAGGGTAACAGGAGCATCCAGGATGTCCATGATTGATGGTTTCTCTGGCTACAATCAAGTCTCTGTTCTTCCTGAGGACAGGGAAAAGACAACATTTACCACTCCATGGGGCACATTCATGTATGCCAAGATGCCATTTGGATTAATGAATGCAGGGGAAACATTTCAGCGTGCCATGGACATAGATTTCGTTGGGGAAAAGGATAAATTTGTGGTCATCTATTTGGATGACATCACAGGGTTTTCAAAATCTGATAAAGAACACTGTTGTCATCTCGGGAAGGTTTTCTTGAAGTGCAGGAGTTTTGGCATTTCATTAACCCCCAATAAATCTTTGTTCGCCGTGCAGGAGGGAAAGTTACTAGGCCACATAGTATCAGTAGAAGGAGTACGGATCGATCCCAGCAGAGTTGAGGCAATACAAGCCTTATCAGTCCCAAGGTCCAAGAAGGAGGTCCAATCTTTCCTTGGTAAGATTAATTTTCTGAGGAGATTTGTGCCTAACTTTGCTGAGGAGGTAAGAATTATAACATCCATGTTAAGGAAAGAAAATGAAGTGAAGTGGACATCTGAATCGCGAAATTCCTTTGAGAAAATAAAGAAGGTCCTAACTGAAGCCCCTGTTCTTATCAGTCCCAATTACTCGAAGGATTTCGTTATTTTCTCCTTTGCCTCACCCGACACAATGGTTGTTGTTTTATTACAGACAAATGAGGTTGGGCTAGAGCAGCCTATTTCCTATTTCAGCCGAGCATTAAGGGAAGCTGAAGTCAAGTATGACTCCATGGAGAAGCAGGCCTATGCCCTGGTAAAGGTCCTCAAGGCATTTAGAGTCTATGTCCTACAGTCAAAAATCATCGCTTATGTCCCCTCAGATGTTGTTAAAGACATTCTTATTCAACCTGACATAGATGGGAAAAGGAGTAAGTGCATAGCCATGATTCTGGAATTTGACCTGGAAATAAAGCCTACCAAGTTGATCAAAGGTCAGGGTTTAGCCAAGTTATTGGCTGAAGCCAATTGACAAGCTTTGGGGATAAGTTTCATCAACGAATGCTCAGGAACTCAGCAGGGTTGGTTGTCCGACATGGATCCTCAAAGGGAGCCCCCATTGGCTTTATGTCCTTGGTATAAGGATGTCATATACTTTCTGCAAGAGTTGCGGCCTCCAGATGGCCTGCAAAGAAACAAAGCAAGAGCTCTGAAGCTCAAGGTAGTCAGATACTGCCTTATCGATCAAATTTTATACTGGAAAGACCCCCTGGGGGTACTTTTAAAATGCATGGATCCACAAGAGGCCGACAGGATCACGTTTGAATTTCACAGCGGCCTATGTGGAGGGCACCATTTCTGGAAGGCCACATCCCACAAAATCCTCAGGGCTGGATACTACTGGCCCACTGTATTCACTGACGTCTGCAGAAGGGTCCGAGCTTGCACCAAATGTCAAAGATTTGTAGGTAAATAATAGCTCAAGTCTCTGCCATTAAATCCTGTGGTTGTTTCAGGACCTTTCCAGCAATGGGGCCTAGATTTCATTAGAGAAATTCACCCTGCTTCCAGTGGGCAGCACAAATGGATCCTGACAGCTACTGATTTCTTCACCAAGTGGATTGAAGTTGTTCCCACTAGTAGTGCTTCCCACAAGGTAATCATTGGGTTCCTGGAGGACCTCATCACAAGGTTCGACTGCACAAGTAAGATTGTCACTGATAACGCACCCGCTTTCGAGGCTGAGCCATTAGCCAAGTTCTGTGAGAAATTCAGGATCAAACTGATTCATTCCACCCCATACTACCCATAGGGAAACGACTTAGTAGAATATTCCAACAAAAGCCTGATTAGGATCATCAAAAGGATTTTAGAAGACAACAAGAAGGCCTGGCATTCAAAATTGAAATTTTCTCTATGGGTCGATCAAGTGACCACGAAGAGATCTATAAGCGTCTCTCATTTCCAATTAGTCTATGGAGCAGAGGCTATTTTTCCTTCTCATTTAGCCATTCCTGTAGCAAAATTCATCCAGGATCATCAACAAGAACCTGATGACATGATCAGAAGAATTCATTAGCTAGTGGAAGTCCAGCAGGTCAGGGAGCAAGTAATGGGTAGAATTCAGGACCATCAGCAAAGGATCAAGCAGGGTTTTGATAAGAAGGCCAAGAAGGAAGAGTTTCAGATAGGAGACCTGGTACTAAAATGGGATGCTCCTAAACAGGATAAAGGAAAGCACGACAATTTTTAAGCCCAATGGATCGGGCCCCTCAAGATCTCTGAAGTTTTATCAAATAACACGTACAGGTTGCAGGATTTGAAGGGTGAAGAAGTTTTCAACAGCCCAGTAAATGGGCATTTTCTTAAGAAATGTTTTGTCTGAGCCTTCAGAGGCTCCTTTGTTTGTAAATATTGTCCTTTTAGTTCTTTGTTTTTATTTTCATTGTTTCAGCTTAGTAAATGACTCCATAGCCCAACAGCAAGGTACTGGAACTGCAAAATGAGTCCTTAGAGCATCATAGGGACAAATCTATTCCCCCATGGAGCCTAATGTTAGTAACATTTCTTGTCCTGGGCACAAGAGCATTCAGATCAGCGAGTCGCATGAGGGGCGCCCGAGCACAACACGAAAAATCTCATTTTAGGCTCCCAAGCAAGAGAGTGGGCGAGATTATATCGTCGACGGTCCAGATTCATTCATAGGAGAAGATCAGCGGTTGGCGAAAAATTGCGGTTAGAGGAGTTGCATCGATATTAGCACAAATGCATCGCACCCATATTATATGAAGGGAAGGATAGAAGCCATCCATCCAAAGCACACGTGGTGCGAGATCTAGTCGTGTCGGCGATTCGGAAATCGCGAGTTCAAAGGGTGAAGGTTCCGTGTTGTCCTATATCTCGAAACCCTGAACCCTGAAGGCGCCCAAATTTGGGCCCACAGTATTATGGAGCAATCTTGGTCATCCATCCACAGGAGACACCTCGCGCGTGATTAGATTCCTCACCATTTCGCCCATCGCGATTTTAAGGCGCAAAGAGAAGCTCCGTTATTTCCCGATGCACGAGGTGCCGGGAGTGTCTAGGACCCGGGCCCACAACATCGTCAGGAGAGTTCAGAACCGTCAGATCTAGAGGGACGCGTGGCTCCAGATTAAGTCACCTCGACGTTTCAGTCATCGTGATTTCAAGAAGCAGGGATCAGCCCCTTCCTATTCATGAATGTCGAAAGCGACTTTGAGAGTAAGCACAGGGTCACAGCCCGTGGTCACTAGGGAAAGAAAAGAGTTGCGCGAAAGGTGCCAAAGGCATCGTGTTTTAGTCACAGAGAGGCCCGTCATGACCTCCAGTTGCCATCAGACCCGACCTCGATCCTGGTCTTCGCTTGGATTAAATGAAGGCAAGAAGGGGTGGTTGAAACCTCTCCTCATTCATTAAGTGTGAGGTATGGAGGGTCTAGTAAGAGGTCCGCTCGAGAGGGTCATGTGTACCCATTTTTACAGAGAAGCCATGTCGAGTTCTCGACTAGCCGGAGGAGGTTTGCACACGCTAACTCAGCATTTACTGACTCAACTACTCCCCCTGCAGGAGCCATGCGCAGTTAATATGGTGTTCGAAAAAGAATATATGTCTGAATTTGGCTGAGGGGACGCCAAGCCTTGGATGATTGAGGACACCTCTGTTAGGTGATTTTCTCTGAGTATATAAGATCAGTCTTTGTATTTTGTAATCTATCGATGGTTGAGTGAGGCTCCCGATTGTAAATTTTTGATGAAGCACTGGTCGCTCTGGTTAATGTATAAGGCATTGGAGACTTCTTACTTTATGGATGTTAGCCTCTTTTCCATCTCTTTGTTTACTGTGTTAGAACAGCTCGGAATTGGAGGATCCAGTCGAGTTGTAGTGGTTGGATCACTGTAACAGTTTCATTGTTTCTAATCGGTTCCTGTGATTTTCTTAGCGCTGAATGACTCGGAATTGGAGGATCCAGTCAAGTCACCCTTCATCTCCTTGAGGCTCTAGACCAAGAGGATCTTGGCTTCCGAGTTTTTCATCTTCAAGCTTTCGAAGGCCTGTCGCCCGAGGCAGTCTCGCTCATCCTTCTCACAAGTCTTCCCTCTACCACCCTTTAATCATTTACTGACAGAAGTTGGATCAAGACCTCCCTTGCTTTCTACATGTCAGGCCCAGTTTCCTGAGTTAAAGTTGTATCTTCTTGAGTCTTTATCCATTCGACCACCCATTCAAAACTATCGTGACATAAAACTGATGGGCATTGGGCTCTGCTCCTGCAAGCAATCCAGGGGTGACTTCTGATGCTAACACATTCTAAAAGTGAGAAGTGCATTTTTATTGGATATTATAAGGATGTCAAAGGTTACATACTTCTTCAACCTCATTCCAACTAAATTATTATTATACGAGATGTTAGATTTGTTGAAAGTCTCTTGGCATGCAAGTCTAATTCAATGTTTGTGTCATATTTTGTCTGTGAGCCATCTTTTGTTCCTATTTTGGTTTCTTCTTCAGATGATGTCAGTGAGGATGAAAATCAACCTCTGCCTACTCACCTTCCTCTAGATGATTCCATTGAAAATGAACTTGCACAAGCATCATTTTTTCTGAGATGAGTTCATTCAACACGAGAAGTAGCTGGTGATATTGTTGGTGATCCTAGAGATCAATATTGGACACATTCACAGTTCCTACAAGCCTCCTCTCTTTTGGTTCAAGTTTCATAGACTCATGATCCAAACACATTTGTAGAAGCTTCTAGCATATAGATTGGGACACAACAATGAATGAATAATACCATTCCTCAATTATGAACGATACTTGGGATCTTGGCCCTCTTCCAAAAGGAAGAAAACTTGTCAAAAGTAAATGAGTGTATAGAATTAAGTATGCATCAAATGGAAGTGTTTAAAGACATAAGGCTTGGTTAGTTGCAAAAGGATTATATCAAGTTGAAGGCATTGACTATAATGAAACCTTTTCCCCTATAGCCAAAATGAATTCCATCTGCATCATTCTAGCCCTTGCTGCCTCACATAAATGGGAGGTCCATTAGATGGATGTTAAATCTACCTTCTTACATGGGGATTTGTAAGAAGAAATCTACATGGAACAATCTTCTGAGTATGTCCAAAATGACTCTAGCCTTGTTTGTCACCTTAAGAAATCTCTTTCTGGTCTTGAGAAAGCTCCTCGAGCCTGGTATACCAAAATGGATAGTTTTCTTCTTGACACCGACTTTAATGCCTCCTTCCTTCTCCTATTGTGTCACCTTTGTAAATCCTTCAATCATATCCCAAGTTGTTCTTAAGGGGGGGTGCTATGATATTTAGACACTTAGGATTTAGTTCAGGTCAACTTGGTCTAATGTGTCTTTAGGTAAAAGTGTGTTTCTTTAGTTGCATTAGTAGTTATGTAATCCGATGGTCACAATATGTTCTAGAAATAGAGTAATCCGACAACTCATGTTCTCCTTTATCTTAACGACTACATTGATCCATGGCTTAACACCTGATTGGTCCATGATCTATATTTAAAGAGCATGGAGGGTCATTTGCTAATAATTGATTATGAGAATCTCTCTTGTAAAATGTTTTATTTTGCGTTAATGTATTTCCTTAAGTGGCCACGTTGGTTGGGGTTGTACAGTATTTCCCTCCTCAAGGGTTTTAACCACATAAAAACATCGGTGTGTTGATCTAGTTGTGTGAACGATTAGTGAAGGTGTTCATCCTGTGTTGGAATACCCTATTTTTTCGAACATTTCTTTAGTGTTCTTTTGTAACTAACTAATCTAATGGGCATGATTATGTTCTAGACATAAAGTGATCTGGCGGTTCATCTTCTCCTCAATACTAATGACACTTGATCCATGGCCTAAGACTTGATTGGTCCATGACCTTTATCTAAAGAGCATGGAGGTTCATTTTTCGATGATTGATTATGAGAGATTGTTATGTAAACTCTTTCTTAGTGTTTTAATAGTTCATTTCACTTTTTTATATATATTTCCGGTTTGTTCCCTTTCTGATTTGCATACATTCTTTGTTTGGTGCCTTGTGCGATCTTGAAAAAATCATAAATGGAGAGGAAAGTTTTCTGGCTTGCATATATATTTTTACCTCGCGTATTGTGTGACCTTGGCCAATCAGAAATAAGAGGGAAAAAGTTATGTTTTCCAAATAACTGATTGAGATCTAACCATGAGGTTATAAAGTCTCAGATTTAATTTATTTTTTTTGAATTTTGTTGTTTTTTTTATGCAATGGTGTTGAAATCATTTTGTAGGAAAAACAAGAGTTTTAGGGTAGGCATGCACTTCAAATAGGCTACAAGTAAAAAAATAAAATCTTACTCATTTCTGATATTTCATATATTATTTGTAATAGCTCACTTGGTTGAAAGTTATTTGATTAAAATAGAGGTCTTGAGTTCATTTTTTTCCTTTTTCATGTTATTTTTTGTAAAAGTGCATGCAACTTTAAGATATATAATATTTTTTTTGTAAATTGTATTCCATTTAAGTTGTAAAAATGACTTTAAATAAAGTTGCTTGTTGTAAAAGTGCATGCAACTTAAGTTAAAAAATAACTTTATTATAAAATACATTTCACTTAAACTATAAAAATGAATCACTCATAAAGTAACTCTATTGTTTTTTTAAGGTTATTTTAAGTTATAAAATAACTTTGTTATAAAAGTGTTTCTCATTTATTTTATAAGAGATGACCACTTACATTATAAAAGGAACTTATTTGTGAAAGTGAGCTTATAAAACAAAGTTAGAGAAGGAGGGAATTTTTTTTTACTCTTTATAACTTGGAAACCTCATTGTACACCCTTCATCAAGTGGGCCAACCTCCACTTGCCATGTGGCATTTTGGTTACATTTTATGCCTTTCTTCAAAAGGTTCATCCAGATCTTGTTTTCAATGATCTTTTTTTGAAAGTGTCTATTTTTTTAACCTCTTTCCATTTAGATAGTTAATTTCTATTTTTGAAGCCATCTTATGTACATCTTTTTATATGGCTAGTCCAAGTGATTTTTTTCTTACTAGTACAAACTACTTCTCATGGAAATCCCATATGAAGGATTTACTAAAAATTATGGGACTTTACTAGGTTACTTGATCTATAAATGGTATGCTTATGGCCTATTCGTGTCATCAACGTAGATGCAAAATGAATTGGCTTCTCGATCCAATTTTAGGCTTAGGGTTTTTCTTATATTTCAATGCACTTTATTTTTTATTGCCAACAAATAGAACAAATTTCGTGATTAAAATCATGAATCTAAGTTCAAGCCTCTCTACTATTAGTGGCTTTGTATAAAATTGGTTTTCAAGCTCAGGATACTTCTTGGTGTTTCCAAGACCAATGCTTCAAGAAAATAGTCATGTACAAGTGCCTACACAATGCTCTATCCATGGATTACATATTCACATACCCCCATGCCTATAATTGTAGCCAATGCCTATGGGATTGAGGATATAGGAAAATGGGTAATACTCAACGATTTAGGGGGAGCCCCATTGATCCGGATTATTTTCGACACGAAATGAGAGTGGAGATATAATGAAGAAATGCACAGAGATATCGTGGATATCCAATAATATAACAGAAATGTATCAGAGATGCAACCATAAACATAGAGATACAATAATACATGTTTTCTATTAATGAAAGAAATGTACAGAGACTGTAAAAACATAGAGTGAAAGACTCGCTAGAATGGTGGCATCTTATCTCAGAGAAGAGATGTGATGTCTACTTGCATTCGCAAGAAAATGATTACAATGAGGCTCTGAAGGCATTTTTATAATAAACAGGAATACCAAAAACCCTAGACATCCAAAAACCTAACCCTAGGAGATGAAGTGCCAAAAGTCATATGGGCCCCGTTTGGGTAAGTTAGTACATCAACTTCCCGGGGTCGTAACTTTTGCATACGATCTCCATTTTAGGTGTATGATAGCCCGTTGGAAAGGTATCATCGAGGAGATTAATTTTAGGGACTCAATGATGCCTCTATATATCATTGAGAATCTCGATATTTAAAAACCCTCATTAAGGCCCTCAAAATAGTCCCAGAAGTTAAAACTGCTAAAAATAGTAAATTGCCAAATTTGCCAGAGAATTGTTTTGAGCCAGTTGGAAAAGGTGGGTGGCCATCGATATCCACCTGGATCACCCATATCTCTCCCATGTCAGGGATCAATGAACAATTGATCAGACTATGTATAATTCTCTTCCCAATTAAAAACAATGTCTATAATACTATGTATAATGCTTTGGACAATGAACATTCAAACCACCATCGAATCAGTGTGGAAATTTAGAGTATTTGAATGAACATGCTCTAGTGAAAACTGTCTATGAGATAGGGTGGAAGTCCAAATGACATTGATGGGTCATGCTTGTAGAGGAAAAAAAGAAAATATTCGTGTTCAAAGACTAACCCAATGTTCCCACTGAAAAATGTGAAAGGAAACCAACAAATTCAACCATAATTAACGCCACTTTATAAAGCCTATCTCCAAGGCACAATCATTCTCCAATATAAGTCTAATGATACACAACAATAATATTAGGGTTGAGATTTATGCATTCTTTTGTAGATTTACCAATGAATCAATTGCTTTGAGTGACTATATGGCACGTATATGGGTTGAAAAGTATGTGGTCTAAGGAAAGACACTAGAAACAAGGATATGTCTATAGGTGTATCTTCCAATGATTTAATAGAGAACACAAGGCACCTGATTTGTTGTAGATCTCATACTATAGTCCATAAATTCATGAATATAGCCAAAACATCCATAACAAATATTGTTTGAGCACACCTGAAATTAATGAATTAGAGCCAAACCAACTACACATGAATTTCAACATATATGGGCATCTTATTAAGACCAGAGGATAAATATAGATGTGTGAGCCATACACAAAGTTTGTGTATTCTTTCTCATTGAAAATACAAAAGTTCAGACAACTATGGCTCAAAGGCACCTTCTCTCATTCTGGATAGGTTTTTGAATCCTTCGTCCATTGATAATAAAGTAGGTTACCCTTTTCAAGCTACCATTTATTCTACCGTCCCCCAAATATTTTGCGCTTATCCCTTCCATTTTTCCAAAAAGACAAAATGAAATTAAAATAAACAATTTCAATTATATTACAATTTTACAAAAGAATTTAGGTAAGTATCCAATTCAGATCACACCTCCCCATTTGTAGGCTTTTGGTCCCCAAAATCTTCAACTCCAATCTTCTTCTTATCTTATCATCATGTAGACTATAGAAAATCTCAAATAAATTATTCCTTTGTTGTAGGATGCAAGATGAGAGATAAGTAGGGGATGCCTTTGGTATAAACCTATTTTCCTTCTCATGGTTGTGGATGAAATTCATTCCTACATTAATACGTCGTTGGACAACCATTTATCCTTTGGATGAAAGTGCAAACAACTCCTCTTTCTCCTTGACTTTCACTCTACAAGATTTCTTCTTGGTTTTTTGTTTCTTGGGATGGAGTTCCTGGTGAAGCCTCCAACATTTGGCATCCCAATGTCCAATCAATATGCAGTACTAGCAATAGTTCCTGCATGGGATACTTGGTCTTCTAGAGTGCCAACAATTTCTAGCCTTATGACCCCTTTTATTTCAACGTAAACAAACTAACCCATACCTTTTCGATCTTTGGTGATGCTTTCTAGCTTGGTTTCTTTGTCCCCCAAGAATTGGAGAAAATATGGATGACAAAATCATCTCTTTGTTGCCCTCTTACAAGCTTATACAAGAAAATTTGAGTGGCTTGTTGCACATGGCTTCTTTTTCGATTCCTCTTTCCTTGACGAAAGTGGTTGAGATGCACTTGAGCTGGCTTTTTTTCCACTGAATCCTAAGCCTTCATGCTTGGGCCTACGTTGAGATACAATGGGAATCAAAATCCCTTGGCCTTCCTAGCCTATCCCTTGGCCATTACAACCCATTTTCCTCGTGATCTTGGAACCAATGCCTCTAGAATGCTTCTCAAAGTCACCAAAGGTTTCTTGAGAAAGGGTATTAGAAGGTGAGTTTACCATGCTTTCCTACATCATGATACTAGTTTTAAAAGTGGCAATGGAAGGGGAATGCTTGGTCTTTTGGATAGTTGTTTTTAGCCTCTTCAAGGCCTCTTCCTTTGCCACCAAGTCCTGGTATAGGTGAGCAGTGACCTCGATGAACCTCTCCTCTTGCAAATTATCCATATTAATGAATTTATCCCCCAACTACAAGATCTGCAATATGATCATGTCTAATTCTTCCCTCATGGCGGTGAAGGAGTCCTGGCACTTATCAAGCTCATTTTCCATCTCATCTTTTCTCTACCTCCAATGTCGACTTTCTTCTTGGATCCTCTTGTTGAAATCTTTCAATTCATCTAGCTTCTCCCTATTCATGGATTTTCCCATGATAGCTTCTTCAAGTTCCTTGAAGAACCTACTCTAATACCATCTGATCTATAAACAATAGGCCTTTGTCCTATCCATCTTGTCAACACAAATGAAAAATGAATTAGATTCTCAGTCCAATTTTAGGGTTAGGGATTTCCTTAGATTTCAATGCACTCTATTTTTTATTGCCAACAAATTGAACAAATTTCATGATTACAATCCTGAATTTGAGTTTAAACCTCTCTATTATTAGTGGCTTTGTCTCAAATTGGTTTTCAAGACCGAGCTACTTCTTAGCATTGTCGAGACCAATGCTTCAAGAAAATAGTCTCATACAAGTGCCTATGCAATTCTCTATATTTGGATTACATATTCACATGTCCCCATGCCTTTAATTGTAGCCAAGGATTATGGGATTGAGGATATAGGCAAATGAGTAATACTCAACGATTTAGGGGGAGCCCCATATCTCTCCCATTCCAGGGATCAACAAACAATTGGACTATGTATAATGTTTCGTCCAATTAAAAACATTGTGTAGAATGATATGTATAATGATCTAGGAAATGAACATTCAAACCACCATCGAATTGGTGTGGCAAGTTAGAGGATTTGTTGCAAATATGATACAAGTTTAGATTTGAGTGAACATGCTCGATTGAAAACTGTGTATGAGATAGGGTGGAAGTCCAAACAACATTGATGGCCCATGCTTGTAGAGGAAAATAAGAAAATATCCATGTTCAAATACTAATCCAATGTTCCTGTTGAAAATATGTGAAAGGCGGCTTGTAGATTCGACGACAATGAGCCCCAATTTACAAAGCCCATCTCCAAGGCCCAATCATTCTACAATATGAGTTTTATGGTACACAACAATAGTATTAGGGTCTAAATTTCCACATTCCCGCATAGAGTTAGAAATGAATCAATCTCTTTGAGTGACTGCATGACATGTTTATGGGTCGAAAAGTGTGTGGGATAAGGAAAGACACCAACAACAAGGGTATGGTTGTAGGTATATCTTCCAACACTTTAATAGATAACACAAGGCACCAAATTTGTTGCAACTCACATACAATAGTCCATAAATTCATGAATATAGCCAAAACATCCATAGAAATAATTGTTTGAGCACACATGAAATTAATGAATCGGATCCAAACCAACTACACACAGATTTCAACATTAATATGCATCTTATTGAGCTCGGAAGATAAATACAAAGGGGTGAGTCATACACAAAATTTGTGTATTGTTACTCACTCACAATACAAAATCATAGACAACCATGACTCTAAGGCATCTTTGCTCATTGTGGAAAAGATTTTTTATTATGTCCATTGATATTCAAGAAGGTTACCCTCTTCAAGATGCCATTTCTTCTACCGTCCTCCCAAATCTTCCTCGCATCTCCCTTCCATTTTTCCAAAAAGACAAAATGAAAAAAAAAAAAAAACAATTTCAAGTATATTACAATTTTATAGGCAAGGATCCAATTCAGATCATTACTTGGGGAACACAATTTATCCTCTTCAACCATTAAATAGAGCCAAATGGGATAATAAAAATTATGAAGCATGCAAATTAACTAGAATCCCCATCTCTATTGTTCTATAGTTTCTCTAGATGCAACTTGATAAAAGCTAGAAACTTTGTTTGGTAAACACAATGGGAATTGAGCCCATTTTCTTGAAAACCAATTGATTGCTTTAAATCGCAATGATTTTTTTGGCATTAAATATTTTCTATCTAAAATTAAAACACTTAGACCATTACTTGCATATTGTATGATAATCAAGGAAGATGGTCAACTTAAATATGCTATTATTGCTAATCTTGGAAATGCCTAGTATATTTTTGTATCTACTTTTCACTTCACCGGAGAAACCCTTATTAGTCAAGGGCATACTTATAAAATTCCCTCTTTTGAAGATTTCTGTAATTCTCTCATTAGTAGGAAAGATAAGGACTTTCATATTGAAGTGATCAACACTATAGATACATCTAACAAGCATTAGTGGCACAACGGAAATAAGTCCTTAATAATTCGAACAAGCAACATCCTTGCAACAACAAACAACAGAAGGGTCCTAAACCCTTTGATCGATCTCCTACTCCCAATGGTGATGAAGAAACTAAATCAAAAGGAAAGAATTTTGAGAGACATTGTAATTTTTGTCGGTGAGATGGTCATCTAGAGTCTAAATGTCTAAAAAATATGGAAGCTTTAGAAGAAACAATAGATAAGAACAACATCAATATTGATCCTCCTTATTCTAACTCTTATTCTTGTGGACATGCACTTTTTGTTTTTTATTTTTTCTTTCAATGCAACATCTACTTTTTCTAACGAATGTCTTATTGATTCTAGAGTATCTTATCATATGGATAAGGATAAATCCACATTTTCTTCTCTTAATGAACATAACACAACAAGTATTTGTTTGTGATGATACATCTCTTAATGTTGTAGGGTCTATAATAGTTCAGCTAGATGATGCCCATTTTAATGATGTATTATGTGTTCCAAGTCTTTCTTGCAACCTTCTATCAGTGTATCAAAGAACTCATTCAAGTGAAGGTAAAACAATATAATTTTAACCTCACCAAGTTGTAATCAAGGATTTAAAAGATCCTTAGCATGTATTAGCAACTAGAATTGTTGATGATATTACTAGGTTGTACAAATTGAAAACTTTGGGTCATCATCTCTTCCATCATTTTTTTTTACTCATAGTGGTGACATGAACAAACTTTATCATGAGTGGGTTCGTCATTTAAAATATCACTTATTGCAATCACCGTGTAAATAGAATATGATGACTGGTTTTCCTCTCGTTTCTTGCAAAGATAGTGTTTGTTTCAACTATGTTCTCAAAAAACATCATAGGGACAATTTTTTGACAAACATGCCTCGACTACCTTGTGGATTGTTCATAGTGATTTGTGTCGTATGATTCCTTCTACTTGTTTCTATGGGTTCAAATACTTCTTAAATACTTCTTAATTGTTCATTGATGACTTCTCTAGACTAATTTGGGCATATTTCTTAAAACTTAAGAGTGAAGTTGTTTACATGTTTTTGGTCTACAAAGCCCTTGTAGAAAAACAATATGGATATCAACTTCAAAAGTTAAGAATAAATATGATAACAATAAATTTACAATTTATTGCACTACATAGGGCATTCAAGTGCAATATCCTATTCCATATACACCACAAAAAATTAGTGTTAGTGAGAGAAGGAATCACACATTAAAATAAATGACAATTTGTATGATCCAATCTAAGGGATTAAGTTTTCTTTTTTTAGTAGAATCTGTCAATTTTGTAAATTACATAGTGAATTGCTCTCCCACAAATGATTTAAAAGATATAACACCAGAAAAATCATGGAGCAACATCAAACCATTTGTCATCCACTTTTTTGTCTTTGGTAGTGAAGAATGGGCTCACATTTTCGATGAGAAAAGGAAAGCATTATAGCCTAAGATTCATAAGTGCATTTGATTGGATATTTTGAAGATATAAAAGGTTACATAATTATTCAATCTCTTTCAACAAGAATTCTTGTTAGGAGAGATGTCAATTTCTATGAAGTTCTCTTGGCCTGTGTGCCTAATTTTTTGTTTGCACTATCTTTAGCCTACAAGACATCTTTAGTGAAAGTGTCGTATTTTATTTCCAACTTTTCTACTAGTTCTCCTATTCTAGTTTCTTCTTCTTTAGATGATGACAATAAGGATGAAAATAAACCTCTGCATACTCAACCTCCTCTAGTTGATTCTATTGAACATGAACTTGCACCTACACCACATCGTCCTTGATGGATCTGTACAACATGAGAAGTGATTGGTGATCTTGTTGCCAATCCTTCAAATTACATTGTACATGTTCACAATTCTAATGAGAATCCTCTCATTTGGTTGAAGTTTTAGAGGCTCGTGATCTAGAAAAGTTTGCAGAATATTCTAGCCATATAGATTGGGACACAACTATGAATGAAGAATACCATTCCTTAATGATGAACAATACTTGGGATCTTGTACCTCTTCCAAAAGGAAGAAAACTTGTTAGATGTAAATGGGTGTATAGAGCTAATTATGCATCAAATTGAAGTGTTGACATACATAAGCTTCAATTAGTTGTTAAAATATTTTCTCAAGTAGAAGGAATTGACTACACTGAAACTTTTTCCCTTGTAGCCAAAATGAATTCCAACCACCTTGTTCTAGCCCTTGCAACTTCATATAAATGGTAGGTCCATCAGATGGATGTTAAATCCTCCTTTTTGCATGGGGATTTGCAAGAAAAAAAATTACATGGAAAAACCTCTTGTCTATATTCATAAAGACTCCAATCTTGTTTGTCACCTTAAGAAATCTCTCTATGGCCATAAGAAAGCTCCCAGACCTTGGTATGCTAAAATGAATAGCTTTCTTCCCAACATTGTATTTTCTAAATGTCATTATGACCCCAATGTATATACCAAGAAAGTGGATAACCATCTCATAGTACTAGTTTTTTATGTCGATGACCTTATCCGCATTGGTAGTGATTGCGAACTTTTAAATCATGTGGAATCTTACCTTAAGAATAATTTTGAAATGGCAGACTTAGGACATTTGCATTATTTTCTTGGCCTCCAAGTCTTGTAAACCAAGGAATGAATTTCCATTTCCTAGTCTAAGTATGTGTTTGACCTTCTTCATCGCTTTCACATGGAATATTGTAAACCAACCCCATATTACTTCTAGTTCAGAGTCAAATGTGTTGCCACCTATACTACAACCGAAGTAGATGCCACTTTGTATCATCATTTAGTGTGTATCCGTTTGTATTTGAATCATACCCATGCTAATATTTATTTTGTTGTTGGTCATGTTTCTCAATATATACAAACACCCCATGAGAGCCATTAGAAAGCAACAAAGATGATACTTCAATATATCTAGGGTATATTTTAGTTTGGGATACCTTATAATTTAGGGGGAATCCTTTGTTGGTCAGTTTCACCCTTTGTGATTGGGTTGGAAACCCTAATGATTGGAAGTCTATTATAGGTTATGTTTTCAGTCTTGGCTCCAAACCTATCACTTGGGCTTGTAAGAAGCAATGTGCCCTTTCTCTTTCTTCAATAAAAGTAGAGTATCGAGTTGTAGTTAATGCAAGTCAAGAATCCCTTTGGCTTCAACATATCCTTTTAGATTTTTTATTATAAAGGCAACATCTACCACACTCTAGTGTGATAATCAGAGTCTCATTCAAGTCATGAAAGATCTAGTTTAACATTAATGCAACAAGAACATCAATTTGGACATGCACACCATCAAAAATATTCTCCACGATCACATTCTTGAATTGATTTATTGTTGTACAAATGATCAAGTTGTAGACATTTTCACAAAAAATCTTATAGAAATGAAGTTTTCCAAGCTTTGATCGATGCCAAAAGTTCAGGAAGCTACCATTAAAATGGGATAGGCTTTAATGCCTCCTTCCTTCTCCTACTATGTCACCTTTGTAAATATTTCAATTCTATCCCATTTTTTTCTTAAGGGGGTGTTAGGATATTTAGACACTTAGGAGTTAGTTAAGATCAACTTGGACTATTGTGTATTTAGGTAAAGTATGTTTCTTTAGTGTGATTTTTTAAGTAACTAATCCAACAATCACACTTATGTTCTAGACATAAAGTGATCTGATGGCTCATCTTACTAATAGCACTTGATTGATGTCTTAACACTCGATTAGTCCATGATCTCTATTTAAAGAGCATAGAGGTTCATTTGTTGATGATTGATTGTGAGAGATTTGAAGGATTAACATTTATTTGTGATGTTTAATGAATATATTGTAATATGTTAATGATGTAGACCAAGCATAGAAGTCTACAGAAGATTCAAAGATGATGAGAAAGAGAGATGTTAGGGATGAATATTGGTTAAGAGATTCATGGAAAGATTGAAGGATATATTATGGAGAAACTTGTGCATGTGGTTGAACTAAACATCTAATTATGACATAGTTGTTTATTGGACAACTCAGAGGGGGCGCAGGGGGTAGGGGGGTGAATCAGTTGTTACCGTGCTTAAACAATTATGCTTATTTTAAACTCTTTACACAGCATTTAATGACAGTCACAATAATGCAGGGAAGTAAGAAATAGAAC
This sequence comes from Picea engelmannii, assembly GCA_009831015.1. NCBI lineage: Eukaryota > Viridiplantae > Streptophyta > Pinopsida > Pinales > Pinaceae > Picea > Picea engelmannii. The sequence goes on from ML781496.1 coordinate 262,961, forward strand.
ATTCATCATCAATCACACATATGAGATACACAGAGACAGATATTTCCTAAGGAAACCCATACAAGGTAAAAACCTCTTCTTCTTTATATGATAAGTCATCTTTACATTCTTTACATTATCATACATATGAGCACCAAATCATAATGAGGCTACAACCTCTGTTTTGCAAGCTGCTACTTGCTGAGAGCACCAACTCTCTGGATTTTTCTAGTACCAACTATAAGGGGGCACCAACTCCCTATATTCTCTAGCACCAAGTAGAAGGAAGCACCAACTCCCTATGTTCAATCACCCACTTGAACCTCTGAGGACAAAAGTCCTCCCTAGCACCTCCCTACCACCCTGAAATATAAATCTTTGCTATTAAGATTTATTACAACGATATAAATTTCTTCAATGGCTTACCGGTCTCATCCCTGTTCTGCTACACTGTGTTTCTCTGTCTACATCAGTGTCTTCTGCACACTCCTTGCGCTTTTTGTTCTTTTGCCTTTTATACTCTCTGCGCCATGTCCCTTCAATGCACCATTCCCCTTATGTACATCTCTGTTGTTGCACTCTACCTCCTTCTTCACACCTCAATCACACACAACAACAACCCATCTCTTCTTTGTTCTACATACTTATATTCTTTGTGCACCTTGTGCATGCTATCTCCCCATGCTTCTACATACTCTCTCCATGTCTAGTGCTCTGCCTAATCATAATGGCAACTCTTCAGCTTCTCTGGCAGTTAAACCTATGCGTCCATCATCATTGCGTGTTATGCTGAGATTCCTTAGCTTGTCTCACAGTTAAGAATTTTTGTCTTCTCTATCAAAGTCGAGTTGATCCTCTCTGTTGCAGTTACAAGCTTCAACACTCTTCCATCTGTCAATCACCTCTAAGAATAGTCTTCCTTCCACTGGAAGATGCCTCAAGCCTCTTCATCATCTCTAGTGATCACACTAAGGCTTGTTTAATTCCTCCAGCAGAAGCCATCACTCATTTCTAGCAGTTACACTCTGAAGTGCAATAGTATCCCTCTGATCATACTTAAATTCACCTGCACCGTTGGATTGGATCCGTAGGATATTGCATTTATTTCACATTTCGGCATTTCGGAATTTCAGCATTCTTGTGGTGAAGAGTCTCGATTCTCCATGTCCCAAACTCCGAAATGGAGATTTTTTCTTCGAGCTATTCTCTACATCTCTTCGACGATGTGACCACCGCTGGTGACCAAGGCTTACACCAAAAAGGTGTTTTCACATTTCGCATTTCGGCATTTCGCATTTCAGAATTTCGAGACTCCTTTGATGAAGAGTCTCAACTCTTGACTCTTCCAACTCCCGGTATCCGAACCTCCGAAATGGAGTCAAATCAATGGTCCACACTCTTGATGATTCGACGGTCCAGATCTCTTCATGATTTTGCATATCGCGATTTCGACATTCTTGATGTGAGAGTTCTTGACAACTCCAAGTCCCGGTATCCGAAACTCCAAAATGGAGTCGGATCAATGGCATTTCGATGTTTCGCATTTTGTCATTTCGGGACTCCTGTGGTGAAGAGTCTCGACGCTTAACTCCTCCAACTCCTGGTATCCGAAGTTTCGAAATGGAGTCGGATCAAAGATTCGATATTTCGTTGTTTTGCATTTCGGTGATTCGACATTTCGGCACTCCTATGGTGAAGTGTTTTGACACTTCAACTCCCGGTATCTAGGACTCCAAAATGGAGTTATTTCCCGGTCTGTGAAAATCTTTGTTGGTGTGCCTATTTCGTGATTTCGACGTTTTTCATTTCGACACTCCTGTGATGAAGTGTTTCTACACTTCAAATCCCGGTATCCGAAACTCCGAAATGGAGTTATTTCCCGGTCTGCGAAATTCTTTGTTGGTGTGCCTATTTCGGGTTTCATGTTTTTGGGGTTTCGCATTTCACGATTCTGGGACTCCTTGTGACAAAGAGTCTTGACTCTTCCAACTCTCGGTATCTGAAACTATCCTCCTACCTTCGGGATTTCGTAACCCCGCTTCACCTTGCTCTTTAAAGAATGTGCAGGTTCTCCTGGATCCAACGTCGATTGGACCTAGGGCTCAGATCCAACGTTCATTGAGAATTCTCAATGGGATCCAAAGATCATTATCGCTTCTCCTCCTGGGCTTTCGTTGTCCCTGTTTTTCCATTGTTACATACTCTGATCTTTCCATCAATGACAATCACACCTGCCATCAATGATAATCACAACAATCTCCCCCTTTGGCATTGATGGCAACCCTGAATGACTGCGCTAATCTATTTGGACCTCCAACTGTAGCAGCCGGTCTGGACCACTCCTTTTCTCCCCCTTTGACATCAATGTCAAAGAAAACATGCTCCCCCTTAGCTGTTGCAGTATTTTTAGGAGGTATCATATATTCAATCAATACAAAACTCCCCCTAACAGGATGGACTCTCTTAGGTGTGAGACGGGATGACACCCAGCTTCTATCGGAGGTATTCAAATGGTGTCTTGGCTAGGGGTTTAGTAAATATGTCTACAATTTGTTCTGTGGTTGGAATGTAATGGACCTGAACAATCTGATTGGTGACCTGCTCTCTCAGAAAATGGTATTTTATGGGAATATTCTTGGTCTTGGAGTGGAATATAGGATTCTTGGACACACTGATGGCACTAGTGTTATCACAATGAATTGGGATCGGTGCAGCGTATTTTACCTCTAAGTCTGCAAGTGTATGAATCATCCATAATACCTGAGTGCAACAGGTAGCAGCAGCAATGTATTATGCCTCTATAGTTGATAAAGAAATGGAACTTTTCTTTTTGCTAATCCATGCTACTAATGAGTCACCCAGGAAGAATGCTCCTCCACTGGTGCTTTTTCTCTCATCAACACAGTTTGCCCATTCTGCATCTAAATAAGCAGTTAACTGAAAATTCTGATTTCTAGGATACCACAGACCATAAGTCATTGTTTATTTCAAATACCTAAATATCCTTTTGATAGCTAGCAAATGACTCTGTTTAGGTGCAGACTGATATCTTCCTACCATTCCAACAACATGCATTATGTCTGGGCGAAATGTTGTGATGTACAGCAGGCTACCGATCATTGATCTATATGAAATTTGATCAACATCAGGTGAGTCATCATCCTTACTTAATTTGCATCCAGTAACCATAGGTGTGCTCACAGGTTTAGAGTCTTCCAATTGAAACCTTTTCAACATTTCTCTTAGATATTTTTCTTGAGAAATGAACATCCCTTCAGACCTTTGAGTAATTTGCAGACCAAGAAAAAATGGCAGTTCACCTATCATAGACATTTCAAACTTAGACTCCATGGCAGAAGCAAACCATTGTACCAATGAATCCTTATTACATTCGAAGATGATGTCATCTACATAGACCAATACGATGAGCAGAGCATTATCCTTTGTTTTGATATACAGATTGTTGTCAACTGTTTCTTTCTTGAACCCTTTGTCTTTGAGATACGTATCCAGTCTGTGATACCAGGCTCAAGGGGCTTATTTTAACCCATATAGAGATTTCTTCAGCTTGCATACTAAGTCAAGGTTATTAGACAGTTTGAAACCCTCTGGTTGTTCCATGTAGACTTCTTCACTTAAATCTCCACTTAGAAAAGTTGACTTGACATCCATTTGATAGACTTTAAACATTTTATGACAAGCATAGGCAAGAAACATTCTGATAGCTTCTAATCTTGCTACGGGTGCAAATGTTTCATCAAAATCCAGTCCTTCTATTTGAGCATATCCTTTACAGACCAATCTTGCTTTGTTCCTGACAACTTGTCCCTGCTCATTCAACTTATTCTTAAAGATCCATTTAGATCCAATGATATTTTTACCTTCAGGTCTATAAACCATCTCCCACGTATTGTTTTTCTCAATCTGATCAAGTTCATCATTCATTTATTTAACCCAATGATCATCTTTGCTAGCTTCATTAAAATTCTTGGGTTCCAGCATGGATATGAAAGCTATATGTGATTGTTCGGTGTTGTTGATTATCTTTCTCCTGGTTTGTACACCTTTGTCTTTTTCACCAATGATCTGACTTGCAAGATGATTCTTTTGAGTGATTCTGGAGGAGGAATTTGAAGTTGTCTTCTGATTTGAGTCTGTCTGAGTATTTGTGACTTCATCTGATTCAGAGTCTTCATTTTCTGATTCTTGGACCTGTTCATCTTCATCTTTAGCTATGTCCTCTATAGAAGACTCATTAATGTACACCTCTCTTGTTGGGATTCCTTCATCAACTTTTACGTCAATACAGTCAACCATTTTATGCAGCCTCTTATTATAGCATATGTAACCTTTACTGTTTGTAGCGTACCCTAAGAAGATACCTTCATCAGCCCTATCATCATATTTTCCAAGGTTCTCATCATTATTCTTTATGTAACATTTACTCCCAAAGACTTTGAAGTGTTTGATTGAGGCAGGTCTCCCATACCACCGTTCATAAGGTGTCTTATCACTTTGTGGTCTAAGGTGGGCTTTGTTAAGAACGTGGACTGTTGTGTGTATTGCTTCTACCCAGTAGGTTTGACCAATGTTCTTCTCATTCATCATTGACCTGGCCATTTCCTGCATTGTTCTGTTTTGCCTCTCAACTACTCCATTTTTTTGTGGAGTTCTTGGGATTGTGTATTCTCTCTTGATCCCATGCCTATCACATAATTCCTTGAAATCACTTGACATAAACTCTCCTCCTCGGTCTGATCTTATTGCCTTTAACCTCTTGCCTGTTTGAGTCTCAGTTAAAGCCTTAAATATTTTAAACTTCTCAAATTCTTCAGCTTTTTCCTTGAGAAAGGCAACCCAAGTAAGTCTAGAGTAATCATCAATAATCAGCATGAAGTAGTTTTCTTTCCCTGTGCCTTCCTGTCTTGATGGTCCACATAAATCCATATGAACTAGTTGGAGTGGTTTCTCTGTTGAAGTACACCTCTTGGACTTAAACTGTGTCTTGGTTAGCTTTCCTACTTGGTAGGGTTTACACATTGAATCTTGGGGCTTTGATATTCTCAGAAGATCTTTTATTGCCTCGATATTTTTGAGTTTGATTAAGTGGTCAAAGTTTAGATGTCCAAGTCTCCTATGCCATAACCATCTTTCATCATGTTTTCTTAGATGACACTTTTCTCTATTTTCTTTCAGCACATATACGTTATTTTCTGTCCTTATGCCTTTGGCCACCACTTGTCCTGAGTTTACAGACTTTATTTTGTAGTCCTTGGATGTGAACACCACTTCACATCCTCTGTCACACATTTGAATTACACTGAGCAGATTATGTTTCAGCCCATCTACAAGTAGAACATCTTGGGCTTTTCCTTTTCCATTACTTAAACTCACCATCCCTTTACCCTTTTATTTTACCTGGAGCATCATTTCCAAAGGTTACGTTTCCTGATTTTCTTTCACTTAGAGATAGAAACTTACCTTTGTCTCCCATCATATGTTTGGAGCATCCACTGTCTATATACCAAGGGTTCGTTTTTCTTTGAGCTGACAACACTAATCCACACTTGTCAGTTTCTTTCTTCTTTCAAACCTTGACATTTTCAGCAGGGGAATTCAAATATGGTTCATAGTTCCTTAATCGACAGTCAACAGATTTATGTCCATAGTTATGATAGATGTAGAATTCAATCTCATTGTTCAATGGGTCAAAATTATTATTGCAGCATTGTCTACTCATTGACTATTGATTATTTCTTGACCTCCTTAGTTGCATGTCTCTAGACTTAATTTGGCAATTTGCAATCTATGAAGGTTTGTTACTTGGTTGTATCATTCTTTATTGTGGCAAGTATTTATTCCTTTGAAATCTCAATTGCTCATGTTTAAGTCTTAAGGAACAATTTACAGCTTTGTGACCAAAGTTAGAACAGTAGAAACAATAGACATAGAAAAATGATTTGTACCTAGAAAATGATTGTCTTCTTTGAGAAAATTGATTTCTTCCATGCTGATGATGTCTTTCAGCGGGGAGCGCATTATTTCTTTGTTCTACAGATTCAGTCCTGGTACATTTTTCTTTACTCGTCCTAGGTGGTTGATTGTTTTCCTTTGTTTCTGCAGGTTTGTTGTTGTCATTGGTTGTAGATTTGACAAACTTAGTGGGTTCTTATTTTCTTGGCTTACCACTACTTGATCCCTCTTCATAACCCAGACCGGTTTTCTGCTTTGGATTCCTTTGCTAATTTAGAATGGTGGTTAATCCTTTTGAGGCTTTGATACTTGACAGATTCTGATTATACAAGGCTTGAAACTTCTCCATCTCTTTCCTAGTTTTCACTACTTGTTCTAAGGCTTCACATCTTGCCTTCTTTTCTGATAACTGTCGTTTCAGAATGTCTTTGATTTTCTTTGCCTCTTCTAATTCCACTTTTAGTAGGACAAGGTCTTCATCAGGTTCTTTACTATCTTTCTCGAACTGTATCAGCAATTGTCTTTGCTTTCTGTTCTTAATTCTTAGTCTGTCAATCTCTTCCAGTGCACTGATCAGTTCTCCTTCCATGTCAACTACAACTTCTTCTTCATTAGCATCACTTACTATTCTTTTATTATCATAATCCTCTTTAGCCATAAGTATGAAGTCATTTAGTTTATCTTCAATAGAGGAGTCATTGTCTTCTTCATCTGAAGGATCATCATCATCATTTACGCAAATACTTTTCTTCTTAAAGTTATTCTCTTTAAAGAAATTTATGTGTTTGTGCTTCTCCTCATCATCACATGTTTGATCCTTTCTTTTGTGGGTACATTTATTTGAAAAATGACCTATCCTACCATAGTTGAAACATTTGAAAGGAAGTTTACCTTTGTATTTTCATGATCCGTTCTTCAGTCTCTTCACAAATTTTGCTTCAATTTCATCGGGCTCAGAATCCTCATTCTTGTCTGCTTTAAATGATGCTTCTCTGGAGGTGGGTTTATCTTTAACTATTCTCATTTCATATGCAGTTAATGTTCCTAGAAGTTGATCAAACTCCAACGTTTTTAGATCATTAAGTTCTTCTATAGCAGAGACCTTCGGGTTGAACCTATTTGGGAGAGATCTCAAGATTTTATGAACCAAAGAAGGTTCCTCAATTTTTTCACCAAGTGCTTTCATTGCATTTACCATTTCTTCTACTCTCAGAAAGTATTTTCCAACAGCTTCATCTTCCTTCATCTTCAACTGTTCAAATTGTATTCTGTAGGTTTGAAGCTTGGTGTCCTTTACCTTCTCATTGCCTTCATAACTGCTAATGAGCTTGTCCCACATTTCTTTGGCAGTTCCTAGGTGCATAAATTTTACGAATTCTGCTTCTGCAAGCCCACTCAAGATAGCATTCATAGCCTTAGCGTTGAAGCTAAATTCTAGCTTGTCATACGTATTAGCTAGTACAACTGGCTTTACATAACCAATATCTACCACATCCCAGACATATGCACCTAAAGCCATTATGTAGGTTCTCATTCTAACTTTCCAGAAGGTAAAGTTTGTTCCATTAAACAGAGGGGCCTTATTGGTTGAATTTCCTTCATGGCTTGACATGTTTAAGTTCTACGATCTACCCTTAGATAAAATGGGCCGACTCTGGTACCAATTGTTGGACAACTGAGAGGGGGGGTGAATCAATTATTACTGTGCTTAAACAATTGTGCTTATTTTAAACTCTTTACACAACATTTAATGACAGTCACAATAATGCAGGGAAGTAAGCAATAGAACATTCATCATCAGTCACACATATGAGATACATAGAGATAGATATTTCCTGAGGAAACCCATGCAGGGTAAAAATCTCTTCTTCTTTATATGATAAGTAATCTTTACATTCTTTACATTATCATACATATGAGCACCAACTCATAATGAGGCTACAACCTCTATTTTCCAAGATGCTACTTGCTGAGAGCACCAACTCTTTGGATTTTTCTAGCACCAACTAGAAGGGAGCACCAACTCCCTAGATTCTCTATCACCAACTAGAAGGAAGCACCAACTCCTTGTGTTCAAGCACCCACTTGAATCTCTGAGGACAACAGTCCTCCCTAGCACCTCCCTACCACCCTGAAATATAAATCTTTGCTATTAAGATTTATTACAGCGATATAAAGTTCTTCAATGGCTTACCAGTCTCATCACTGTTCTGCTACACTGTGCTGCTCTGTTTGCATCAGTGTCTTCTGCACACTCCTTTCACTTTCTATTCTTTTTCCTTTTATACTCTTTGCACCATGTCCCTTCAATGCACCATTCCCCTTCTGTGCATCTATGTTGCTACACTCTGCCTCCTTCTTCACACCTCAATCACACACAATAGCAACCCATCTCTTCTTTGTTCTACATACTTATAGTCTCTGTGCACCTTGTGCATGCTATCTTGCCATGTTTTTGCATACTCTCTCGATGTCTAATTATCTGCCTGATCATCATGGAAACTCTTCATCTTCTTTGGTAGTTAAACCCATGCGTCCATCATCACTGGGTGTTATGCTGAGATTCCTTAGCCTGTCTCGCAGTTGAGACTCTTCGTCTTCTCTATCAAAGTCGAGTTGATCCTCTCTGTTGCAGTTACAGGCTTCAACACTCTTCCATCTGTCAATCACCTCTAAGAATAGTCTTCCTTCCACTGGAAGATGCCTCGAGCCTCTTCATCATCTCTGGCAATCACACTGAGACCTGTTTAATTCCTCCGACATAAGCCATCAGTCATTTCTAGCAGTTACACTCTGAAGTGCAACAATAGCCCTCCAATCATACTTAAATTCACTTGCACCGTTGGATTGGATCCGTAGGATCTTGCGTTTATTTCGTATTTCGACATTTCAGAATTTCGACATTCTTATGGTAAGAGTCTCGATTCTCCATGTCCCAAACTCCGAAATGGAGCTTGTCTCTTCGATCTCTTCTCTACAGCTCTTCGACGATGTGACCACCGGCAGTGACCAAGGCTTACACCAAAAATGTGTTTTCACATTTCGCATTTCGGCATTTCACATTTCGGAATTTCGGGACTCCTTTGATGAAGAGTCTCAACTCTTGACTCTTCCAATTCCCGGTATCCGAACCTCCGAAATGGAGTCAGATCAATGGTCCACACTCTTGATGATTCGACGGTCTAGATCTCTTCGTGATTTCGCATATCGCGATTTCGGCATTCTTAATGTGAGAGTTCTTGACAACTCCAAGTCCCGGTATACGAAACTCCGAAATGGAGTCGAATCAATGGCTTTTCGGCATTTTGCATTTCGTCATTTCGGGACTCCTGTGGTGAAGAGTCTCGGCACTTAACTCCTCCAACTCTCGGTATCTGAAGTTCCGAAATGGATTCGGATCAAAGATCTGGTATTTCGTTGTTTCGCATTTCGACGATTCGACATTTCGACACTCCTATGGTGAAGTGTTTTGACACTTCAACTCTCGGTATCCAGGACTCCGAAATGGAGTTATTTCCTGGTCTGTGAAGCTCTTTGTTGGTGTGCCTATTTCGGGATTTCATCATTTCGCATTTCGGCGATTCAACATTTCAGCACTCCTGTGATGAAGTGTTTCGACACTTCAACTCCCGGTATCCGGGACTCCGAAATGGAGTTATTTTCCGGTCTACAAAATTCTTTTTTGGTGTGCCTATTTCGGGTTTCGGGTTTTCGGGGTTTTACATTTTACGATTCCAAGACTCCTGATGATGAAGAGTCTTGACTCTTCCAACTCCCGGTATCCGAAACCGTCCTCCTGCCTTCGAGATTTCATAACCCTGCTTCACCTTTCTCTTTAAAGAACATGCAGGTTCTCCTAGATCCAACGTCGGTTGGACCTCAGGCTCAGATTTGACGTTCATCAGGAATTCTCAATGGGATCCAAAGATCACTGTCGCTTCTCCTCTCAGGCTTTCGTTTTCCCTGTTTTTCCATCGTTGCATACTCTGATCTTGCCATCAATGACAATCACACCTGCCATCAATGATAATCACAACATTGTTATGGTCACCTAAAGTTATATAATAGAACATACACATGTGGTAAGACAAAACCACTCGATGTAATGCATGGTTTGTGGTAAGCCAAAACCACTTAAGGATGTAATGGTTGAGGGTAACCCATAAAAACCTAGAGTGTGGTTACGGGTAAGACAAAGAAAACCTAGGATGATCATTCAGGGGCAATGAAAATGTTTGTGAATACAAAATTGTTGTTGAACCACGTATAAGAAAAAAATTCATGGAGAATTAGTGGATACAATAGCTAGTGACCCATGTATTCCATGGAATGATAACTTTTTATATGGAATTCAACAAACACAATGTTTATGTTTTGGAGGTACAAGATTAAAATCGAAGAAGAACGTGGATGAACAATGAAGAATGCCAGAGATCGCAGAAGACAGAAAATGAAGACAAAGAGGATAAAAGATGAAGCCGAAGATGTGACCAGTTCAAATGAGAGTTGAAGATTTTGTATTGAGATCACAAGTACTTATTAAGGGGGAGTAAGCATGATTAACTCTTACTTGTGATGTTTAATGAATATATTGTAATATGTTAATGATGTAGACCAAGCATACAAATCTACAAAAGAGTCAAAGATGATGAGAAAAGAGAGATGTTAGGGATGAAGATTGGTTGAGATATTCATGGAAAGATTGAAGGAGATATTGTGGAGAAAGTTATGCATATGGTTGAACTAAACATCTAATTATGACATAGTTGTTATGGTCACCTAAAGTTATATAAAGTGACCTAATTGTACAATAGAACATACACAAGAAAGATTTAATTTAATATAATTTCCCCTTTGGAGGTTTCTTGAGTGTAAACTCCTGGTGTCCCTTGCTTCGTATATGTTTGTGTATATTTGTTATTGGTTATTAAAACCATCAAGATTCATATGTAAATTATTTTCCTTTTCCATTAATATATTACCTCAAATAGACATATTAAATGCGATTGTGGATTATTTCCCTCTTTTAAAATTTTTACCACATATTACACTTGCACATATTACACTTGTGTATTGATCTTTAATTTGTTTCTATGAATGATGTAAATATACCATATTTAATGAACCATGAAAATTCATTGTGGTCAATCCTACACTCATACCTAATGGATTGGATTGGGGCCTTCTCGTGAAGACAAAGACCCTCCTTCCATCCTACACTCATACCTAATGGATTGGATTGGGGCCTTCTCGTGAAGACAAAGACCCTCCTTCCACATCAAGTTTAATTTAAATTGTTTCCTCATTATAATTATCTATTTCATACATGGGATGGCAAGTGTTAATAGCTAAAATGTTTTTTCCTTACAAAGTTCTCACAACATTATTTTTTTTTAAATAAAATGCATTATTTTCATTTTATATCTAAATAAAATTATAAAACATTTGACATTTAAAAATATATGCATATTATTTCTTAATGGATACACACGGATGACCCTGGTTTTTGGTTTTTCATCGAATCGAATGTTTAAGTTTTTTCCTAAGCATGCCTTATTTTCCATATTAAATACTTTTTTTCCGAAAAAAAAAAATATAATAGTTTTCATACATAGAGTATTAGTATTAAGTACCTACGCGTGCCCTCGAAGAAAAGTCTAATAAATTAAGTCAGCACGCGCTTCGAACATTACAGACCACGCTTTCGAGTTTTGATCAAACACGACGTTACGCATTTTGTATAGAACACGTTGTATTCAATTCAACGCAGCGAAAGCCTAAGACTATGAATCTCATCTTTGTATTATAAAATATTATCTACTTTTTTATAGAGAAAAGTTTATATTATAAAATATTATCTCCTTTTTTTATAGAGAGAAGTTTATAATATTTAGAGTTCACATCCGATAAAATAGAAATTAGAATACACTTCAACGCCATGGAAAAACCTTCAACTCCTGCCATTCCGCGTAAACTATCTTTATCTATTTGAATCTGCAACGAAGTTACATTATAGAAAGTTCTATTTGAATATTTGTTTTTTGAAGACATTGTGTAGAAATGATTTTTCTACCCACTAGCTTATAAATTATTCACTTGTGGAGTCCCCAAATGAGATGGATGTTCTTCAACATACATGTTTTGGTAGGTTGTGTAACTTTAGTGTTAATTCCCATTATCACCTTGACATTTACTTCTTTCCCTTTACACACATGGTGCATTTTTTTAAGATATAGGGGAATTTCCTAAATACTTATTTTGATTTACAATTTGGGATCTTTAGATTTATGATAAATTATATATCAATAAAAGTGTTATAATAGGTTTTAGGAATGGATATTGAATTCAACCAAACGGATTCCCACTCTCTTGGGTTATGGAGCTTTATCTGAAGGCAATTTGGGATCTTTAAACTTATGATAAATCATATATCAAGAAAAGTGTTATAATAGGTTTTAGGAATGGATGTTGAATTCAACCAAACGGATGCCCACTCTCTTGGGTTATGGAGCTTTATGTAAAGGCGAGGTTTTAAAGTGAAAGGATAAAGAACTTAGTAAGGTATTTAAGAAATAAGTCATATTAATTAAATTTAATTGGACTTCATATTCATATTGGATTAAAGTACAATGAAGTTTCATGCACAAAACAAACAATTCATGAACTATGTAAATAAACATAACCAATTACAATAGTATTAGTTAAAGATTCGTAACAAAATGGTCTATTAACTATGATCACAAATACATCATGTATTACACAATATAATAAGGGATATTAGCAACATCATTATTGCATTTTCCTAACTCAACGTGGGATAGCCAAAATCCACAAAATGTTTGAGTCAAGATGGTACACAAAACACCTACAGTTGCATCACTTATACAAATACCTTGATCTACAGAATAAAATAAGATGGAAGGCACTATGATATCATATAATCCTTTAATCTCCTAAGATCGAAGCAATCTAAGCCTAGGGATCAAATCTCCAAAAATAGTGTCTCCCTTTCTCTCTTTTATCCTTTACATAGAAGACAAATGTATTGATAATTTTTTATTGTGTTAAAGATGATTAATACCATTAGGATAAAACTCACATGACAAAACTTTAATGTTAATAATATACGATAGTTGTAGCTTATCATTCAACCATGATAGATGTATAGCCTCTATAAACAACTCCATGATTCGTTTAAGTCAACTTCAATCACCATCTTTGCAAGTTATGGCATTAAGAGAAATCCACCTTATTCCAACAAAACACAGCTTAACATGCCTAATCATCATTCTTGCTCTAGCAAGGTAGGCTATATGTCATCATTCTTTACCTTTTCTTGATGCTTGTGAAATCTAATGTGCGGTGATGCACATCATTCATTCTAGAAATTCACAACAAACATATTCCTTAAGAGGATTCCTTCACACAATCTTTCATCCAAGGAGCTTTCCAACAAGCTCTTATTTTCTTAATTCAAAGCTTTGTGTCCCAAGACATGCCTATGAAAGCATGGGCTACAATAGGCATCTGAGTTGTGTCCATTCAACAAAATCTGTTAGATTTGGTGTGCAAAACTCAATGCCATATGCATCACTTGTAGATACTCTTTTCAGTTTATAAATGTGCACGTGTTTCCATTTTATTATGTCTGCCCTAGGGTCTCCATGCGCTTCCTCCCTCATCCATGCTCACACATTAATTTTAGGTTCAGGTTGTCATAACTCTCAATACAAAAAAAATAATCACACATTGGTTGAGAGATGTAGCCCACAACAACATATAAGCTCCAATATACCATGATCCTTATGCCAATGGAGGCATCCACAAGGGAGTGATTCCTTCTACCAACATAATGGTTAATTGGTTGTAATGTTTATATACTTGTTGCTCAGTCTCCCCCCTCACTTTGTGCATAAATAAAATAATTCTCTCATTGTCAGTACTCTACAATACCCCTTTAACACACCTTCCTAAAAAATGTCCATTACTCAGTTAGATATGCTTAAAATATGTGTCTTAGAATTGTTTCTATGATATAGATACCTCTCTCTCTCTACCCATGTACCATGTCATCTCCTTGATGGCACCTACCACTTTGTTCTTTGTGCCACATCATCACGGTTTCCACTTTCCACTCAATGATCAATTGACACTTATTTACTACCAAGTTTGGGTCCTGTAATGTTCCTGACTTGGCTATTCTAGGAAACACTGCTAATGTGTGTGTAGGATCAAAGGTTTACAACATATAAATGATCATACAAATAATAAACACGAGAAAGGACTGCAAAGTTTGTATTATGATATCTTTGTGGGTTACAAAATGGCCGAATGCGGCTGAATAAACTGACAATACTCGACTAGATCAATAGACAAAGGATCTTAGCCAGAATATAAATAAGCAACTGCGGCTGAATAAAATAAAAACACTCAGCTAGATCAAAAGACAAAAGGATCTTAGCCAAAATACAAATAAGAAACTAAAAGATAATACCTAGAATATGGGAGCATTGCGGAATCAATGAAGAATGATGGAAGACCTAGATGATCTTCCCGGTGACTAGGGTGTGTCTTTCAACACCAAAATCAGCCAACTGGTGTCTTCCTCCTGGAATACACTAAACTATCTCTCCTGAGATGCGCCTCTTCTCCTCAATGACAAGTCATAATCTGCATAATGATGAATTAGTTCGCTAACCCTTCCTTTATAGCTTTCCAAAACCCTAAATCATGTTGAAACACTAATTCACTATTGACTTCCAAAACCCTAAATCACTGCTGAAATCCTAATTCACCGTTGACTTCTATTTTTAGCTCATAATGACTTAAAAGTGCTTTTAACCCTTTTTAGCTCAATGTCACTTTCCGAATATAACACTTGTGACTGGAGTGACCTTTAGTAACCTTGTTTACCCCTCTTTGGCCCTGGTTATAGTCTAATGGGAAGGTTTAGACCATTAAGCCTCCTCTCTGGAGCTCCTATTTGGAAAGGGACATTACAGTCCTCCCTTCCCAAAATTTCTTGTCCTCAAGCAATACCAGTCCAGGGTGCTGCAACACCTACTCACTCTCCCAAGTAGCGTCCTCTATTGGAATCCCTCTCCATCTGATTAAACACTCTCTAATGACCCTGCTCCTCAGTTTCCGCTCCCGGAACTCCAAAACCTCCTCCGAAACTAACTCCAACTGTCCCTCCTCATTCAACGGGGGAAGCTCCTCTGATGTGCTAATGAATTGTCCCACTGCCTTTTTTAGGAAAGACACGTGGAACACATTATGAATCTTGCTCCCCTTTGGAATCTCTAGCTCGTAAGCAACCTCACCTACTTGACGCATGATCTTGTAAGGACCATAAAATATGGTCTTGAGCTTCTCGGCCCCACTCTTCTTCAGAGATGATTGTCTGTAAGGTTGGAGTCTCAAGAAAACCAAATCTCCAACCTCAAAGTTGCGCTCTATCCTGTGCCTATCCACACTTATCTTCTGATGATTTTGCTTTGTCTGCAGGTTCTCTTTCAACAAATTGAGAATCTCCTGACTCTCTATGATCCAATCCTTGGCCTTGGGAGCTCTGCTCTCCTCGAAGACCAAGTCTACCAAAGTGGGAGCATCATATCCGTACAATGCTTGGAAGGGTGTCATACTAATGGACATGTGGAAAGGTGGTGTTGTAGCAATGTTCTCCTAAATGTAACCACTTTACTCACGTTCTCTATTGTCCTCCTACATAGTTCCTCAAATACCCTTCAACCCACTTGTTGACAATCTCTGTCTGCCCATATTTCTGAGGTGATAGCTGGTGCTAGGTGTCAACTCTGTCCCCACCAATCGAAATAACTCTCTCCAAAATGTCCCTATGAACTGATTGTCCATGTCACTAATGATGTTCTTCGACAACCCATGAAGTCTGAAGACCTCCTGAAGAAAAGCTCGACTACCTGAACTGCGCTACACTCTGTCGGTATGGTGTAGAAGTGAGCAAACTTGGTCAATCTGTTGACCACTACATAGATACAGTCCTTACCCTGGACCTTGGGTAGACCTGCGATGAAGTTCATAGATATACTCTTCCATTTCTACTTTGGAATGGGGAGTGGTTGAAGTAGCCTTGCTAGAAGAGAATGCTCTGACTTGTTCTGCTGGCAAGTCACACACTCACTGATGTGTCTCATAACGTCCTGTTTGAGTCCCGTCCATGAGAATCTCTCTCTGATCTGTCTGTAGGTTTTTAAAAACCCCTGATGGCCTGCTAGAGGTGAATCATGCACTGCAGTGAGGATCTTCTTATTAAGCCCTAAATTTGGCACCAAGTAGACTCTATCCTTGTAAAATATGACATCGTCAATGACCCTATACCGGTCATCCTGTATCTGCCCATCCATCACCTCACAAGCGAACTTGTTCTTGGAATATTCCACTAACAAGTGGGATTTCTAATCTGCTGAAATCTCCATCAAAGAACATGCCACAGGTCTCCTTGATAGTGCATCGGCCACAATGTTCTTCTTCCCCTTGACATACTCTATGTGAATGCTTGTACCTTCGTTTCCCATTTCTGTTGGCGCTCACTGAGGTCCTTCTTCTCAAGGAAATACTCCAAACTGTTGTGATCGGTCTTGACCACGAATTTGTTGCCCACCAAATATTGTCTGAACTTGGTCAAGGCATGCATGATTTCCAACATTTCCTTGTCATAAACGGAGTACAACCTCTCAGGTTGACTAAGATTCCGGCTCTCGAATACAATGGGGTGTCCTCCCTGCATCAAAATTGCACCAATCCCTTCGTCAGATGCGTCACACTCTAGTACAAATGACAAAGTGAAGTCTGGTAGTGCCAACACTCGACAAGTGCCCATGACTTCCTTCATGTGATCAAAGGATTCTTGTGATTTATCGATCCATATGAAGGCCCCATGCTTGGCAATATCTGTCAGCAGTGCTCCAAGATGATAAAAACCCCGGATGAACCGCCTGTAATAGCTGCATAGCCTGAAGAAGCTCCTCAATTCTGTCACGTTCTTGGGCGTCATCCAATCTAGAATGGCCCTAATCTTCTCTTGGTGCACCTATACCCCTTGTGCACTGATGATGTGGCCTAAGTAAACCATATCTTTCATATTGAACTCGCACTTGGACTCTTTGGCATATAATGATTGTGCCTCCATGATGCTCAATGCCTCATCTAGGTGCCTCATATGCTCTTGCCATGACTGACTATAGATCAAGATGTCATCGAAGAAAACCAAGAATAATTTCCTTAACTGATCCCTGAATATATGGTTCATGCAAGACTGGAATGTAGCAGGTGCATTGATTAGCCCAAATGGCATAACCAGGAACTCGAAGTGTCCAAAATGACATCGAAATGTTGTTTTCTCTTTGTCCTTCTCTCGGATGTTGATCTGATGATATCCAGAGCGTAGATCAATTTTTGAAAAGAAAACCGCCCCATGTAGTTCATCCATCAACTCGTCAATGCGTGGCATAGGGTACCTATTCTTGATGGTTTTCTTGTTCAAGGCTTAGTAATCAATGCACATCCTCATGGTGCCATCCTTTTTTAGAACTAAGACAATTGAAGAAGAAAATGGGCTGCTGCTCGGTCTGATGTGTCCCATCGCTAGCAATTCCTTGATTGCCTTCTCTATCTCATCCTTGAGCCTCCTAGTATGACGATAGGGGGGGTGATCATAGGTTTTCCCCCCTCCTCCAACTCAATGGTGCACTCAAACCCCCTGTTAGGTGGTCTCCCTGGTGGAATTGCCTCAAAGACCTGCTGATGTTGTCCCAATAAATTATTGATCTTTGTATGGTATTGTTGTCGACCTTCTGAATCCTTCTGAGTAGTGATCAAGCATTCTATGGCATATGCTACCTCCCCATGTCTAAATATCCTCTCCATCCTCTTGGCTAGAACTGTCCTGGGTGCTCCTGTCGACATACCTCTTAGAACAACCTTCTTCCCATCCTGATCTTTGAATCCCATTTCCAAGGTTTGGTAGTTGGTAGTGATATTCCCAAGGTAATCATCCACTGAACTCCTAACACCACATCTATGTCCGATAGCTAAACCATATAAAATGTGTCTCTCACTGTGTAGTTTCTTAACTTCATCTCTAAGTTTGGAACTCTGTCTAGACACTCCACTGTGTGGCCATCTGCTACCGCAACATCAAACCCCTCAAACTCCTCTGTCTGAAGTGCCCGTCTCAATACTAGTGAAGCATTGATGAAGTTGTGGGTGGCCCCACCATCTATCAGGTTGATTTATCATTGCCCCTAAATAATCCCTCTGATACAAAGGGTATCATACCTGGGAACACCAGAAAGGGTCACTATGACACCTCCCTTTGCTGGTTTCCTCCTGTTAGCTTGTTCTGGTGGTTGTCAGACTACTGGAGGATGGGCTCTTACTGGTGTCGGTGGTCTACAGGGAGGCTACTCCTCTACTGGTGTTGACTCCTCTTCTGAACTAATGGATCCATTTTCCTACTCCTCCTCCTCACTGTCCACGTTGTCTGCTACTACCTCAATATAATGAATCTCTCCCTTTCCCATGCACCTGTGGCTTAGGACCCAAGGATCTCTGCAGCTGAAGAAAAGCTTCTTCCTCATAAGCTCTCACCTAGTCTCATCATCCAACTTCTCCTTTCCCTTCCATTCTCTCTGGAATGGCTTCCTGTCTCAATCCCTCTGGGGCACAAATGGTTTGGAGAAAGTTTTAGTCCTTGGCACTGAGTCTCCCAGATCTTGAGTGTGAAGGATGACATCCTGCAAAGTGGGAGGCTTGTATGCCTTCACCCATCCTCTCAAAGGCTCTGTGAGTCCTTCTATGAATAGCATGATGAGCCTGGGCTCTGATATATCTGTCAATGCCATGGCTACCCAATGAAACTCTGTGATCAGAACCTCTACTGTGCCAGTTTGTCTCAACTGGGCTATATCCCGGAAGTGTATCTCGGGATCCTTCCTGTCAAACCTATTCATGAGCCTATTTGTAAACTCCCTATAAGAGGTGATGCGACTGTGACCCAATGTCACCAATATATGATACCACCACTCGTGTGCCTTACCCTCCAAGTGTAAGGTCGCGAAACTGATGGACTCTATCTCGATCATCTGGATGAGATTTTAATACGTGTCTAGCTTATGTACCCAAGCTCTGGCAGTGTATTTGGACGATCTGTCAAAAGAAGGGATGGTGATTTTCCCAAATTTTCGGATGAAATCAAGGTTATGCCCCTGCTGTTGTTGTGGTCCTCCCCTCTACAACTCTCTCTAAGTACACAGTACTCAACTAAGTTCATGTCCTGATGGAAGTCACAACCCAATGTTGTGTACTCCCTCCTATGCTCTACAATGTCATCGGCATGAGTGGGTGGCCTCTGTGCTATCAGTGGAAGTGATGCTACTGGGGGTGCCCTATGGAAACTAGGAAACAAGGGTCTGGAAATCCTACTCGCAGAGGTGTATGTGCGAGAGGGTGACTGGGGTCTACTTCTTGCTCCTAAGTTCCCCTATGTTGCATGCGAGACTTGTGTATTTGGGGTGCCCACTCTAGCCAATCTATCAACCACCTGTGCCAAGGACTGAGACATGGTCTATTGACTAGCTAACATATCGTTGATAACCTGCATGAAAGATGCCTCTGGATCTACGGGGGCCTTTCCACTACCCTCTGGTCACTCATATCTGTCTACTAGCATCCTCTCTACCTCGCGCTTAGCCTCACGCTTTTCCCTTCTCTCTGCTTCTCTGTGTGCCTCTTCCTCTTCCTTTGAGCTAGGAGGAAAAGGGGGAAAATCAGGCCTATGCCTTCTTTCTTGATGCCTGTTGTAAGTGGCATATTCGTCACCTACATATTCACGGCCCTATGAATCTTCTGATACACTCATTGTCTTTAGTCACAGGCTGGCAGGACTAAAGCTCTGATACCACTATAATGTTCCTGACTTGGCTAGTCTAGGAAACATTGTTAATGTGTGTGTAGGATCAAAGATTTACAACATATAAATGATCATACAAATAATAAACGCGACAAAGAACTGCAAAGTTTGTATTATGATATCTCTGTGGATTACAAAATGGCCAAATGTGGCTGAATAAACTGACAATACTCGACTAGATCAACAGACAAAGGATCTTAGCCAGAATACAAATAAGCAACTGCGACTGAATAAAATAACAACACTCGGCTATATCAAAAGACAAAAGGATCTTAGCCGGAATACAAATAAGAAAATAAAAGATAATACCTGGAATATGGGAGCACTGCGGAATCAATGAAGAATGATGGAAGACCTGGATGATCTTCTCGGTGACTAGGGTGTGTCTTTCAACACCGAAATCAACCAATTGGTGTCTTCCTCCTAGAATACACTAAACTATCTCTCCTGAGATGCGCCTCTTCTCCTCAATGACAAGTCATAATATGCATAATGATTAATTAGGTCGCTGACCCTTCCTTTATAGCTTTCCAAAACCCTAAATCATGCTGAAACCCTAATTCACTGTTGACTTCCAAAACCCTAAATCACTGTTGAAACCCTAATTCACTGTTGACTTCTATTTTTAGCTCATAATGACTTAAAAGCGCTTTTAACCATTTTTAGCTCAATGTCACTTTCCGAATATAACACCTGTGACTGGAGTGACCTCTAGTAACCCTGTTTACCCCTCTTTGGCCCTGGCTATAGTCTAATGGGGCGGTTTAGACCATTAAGCCTCCTCTCAAGAGCTCCTATTTAGAAAGGGACATTGCAGGTC
This sequence comes from Picea engelmannii, assembly GCA_009831015.1. Lineage (NCBI taxonomy): Eukaryota > Viridiplantae > Streptophyta > Pinopsida > Pinales > Pinaceae > Picea > Picea engelmannii. The sequence continues at coordinate 283,681 of ML781496.1, forward strand.
CACACCACCATACTGATGTGCCAAGTCATATCCTCGATGCCAACTACCACTTTGTCCCTTATGCCACACCATCATGGTTTCCAAATGGTACCCAACCATCGTCCAACCCTTGTCTATTTCCCTATTTGGGTCTATGTCACCATAATGAATAATCTATACCCATGTGCCAAGTCATCTCCTCTATGGTACCTACCACTTTGTCCTTTGTTCCACATCATCATGGTTTCCACCTATCACTTAGCCATCCAATGAAACCTATTTATTGCTAAGTCTAGGTCCACATCACCATACCTGTGTGCTAAGTCACCTCCTTGATGCCACCTACCACTTTATCCTCTATGTCATGTCATCATGGTTTCCACCTGTCACTTATCCATCAATTAACACATGTTTAAGGCCAACTCTGGGTGCACGTCCCCATAATGTGGAATTAAGGGAAATCATAGAGAATGTTGGGTGAAGGAAACACATGGATGGGAAGACTAAATTACCACCCCCTTTACCCTAGTCGAGTTGACATGATGGAGCAAGGGTGGAATGGGAAATATGGGGTGGAGAATCGAGCAAGGGGAGAATTTGAATATGAGGAAGAGGCAATGTATGGATGGGAAGTGAAATATGCGTCCACCCTAATCATAGGAGAACTAAATATGGGAATGGAGGATGGGCCTAATTTTAACTAATATTCTGCATAAAAATCCCTAAAACCCTAAAAGTATGATGTATGATGTGTCATTTTAGGGGCTAACAAGACCCATACTTATTTTTTTTAATCAAGTGGAATACTTTGAGCACTCAATGATTAACAAATCTTATCTTCTTTTCCATCGATTATTTGATGGGATACTCTTCTTATAGTTTTTAATTTTTCCTTTACAGAATCTTCATTCACTATAAATTTGATAGCCACTGAATGTACAACAATGTCCATGGAAGTCATAGATTTTCATTAATTACTAGCTACACCAAAAAAGTATCTCAATTTATGAAATGTCATGAATTATAACCAAGACGTGCCACTCAGCGTGTTAATGTATGCAAAATTTGTACAATCTATATTAATGCCCACCCCATTCCAATAGTGGGAGTTAATGTAATCCCATTATTTGTTATGAAATCGATATTAGTTTAGCATGGCAGCATGAAGTGACTTGTTATTATTATAAAAAATTGAATTTAATAAAAAGTTATTAGATCATTTGTGTACTAATACATGAGCATCATTTTTTTTCATAATTTTTGCATGCAAATTGATTCCAAGGTTATAATAATTATTTATTTTTGTAATTGTATTGTTTTTCAATGAAAGCAAAATTGTTTTTTTTTTTTTTTTTGGTAATTGTATTGTTTTTCAATGAAAGCAAAATTGATTTTTTTTTAGCGATATTGAGTGAGGTACATCATCTAACTTTGTAGTAACATTGAGTAAGGCATGCAATAGAGGCATTCAACCTAGGCATAAACTCCAATATTTCATGCATGAAGCTCAGAGTACTTAACCACATGAGTTGGCCTACCATACATAATGACTATGATTTTTATTTTTATTGTAGAAATTGAAACTCTTACATCAAACAAAAGTTAAAGTTTATTGATTACACATAAAATAATAACATTGTGGTTATTTTCGACCATTCACTAAGCATGAAATAAATTTCATTTTCTTAGAAGAATGACATAGATTAACTATAAATTTTGATTTTCATTCATGTCTTTATAAGTTGATAGATGAACAACTATAGTGGTTTCTATAAACACTTATAGTATAAGGTATACACAATGTTGGTCCTTTCATATGCAATTTTCTTTCTTGAAAAGTCGAAGAACATAGTATAGGACAACCAACATAGAGAAATCCAAGGTCTAAGGTAGAAATATCATATAGGTCAAGTGAAATTTAGAGGTGGAGATATGATTATTTCAATTGAGTTCCTTTTTGTGTCGATGGTGCCTTCACAACATGGTCATCCATTGCAAAATATAGAGGGATATTTTCTTGCACCTATATCCATTATCATCTATCATGAAGATCACCTATGCCATCCACATTATGATCATGTTTGACAATAATGTAATGGTATATCTATGAGAATGGCATAGCGATGTTTTATGATGTTGACAACTAGATGGAAAAGGTACAATCCCATCAATGAGGCATATATAGAGTGTTGATTCAATTTAATATGTTGAGTCAATGCACATAGTGGGACCCATGTTGGTTGGATTGATGTTAAAATGTATGGAGATGAAATTAATGTGAGAGGTGGACATAAATAGAAGCAGGGGGCCACCAAAGATGAGCTTAGCTAGAGGGAAATGTTGCTCATGGGTGGAGTTTCTCCACCTTCATGATGTCTTCAACAAAGTATTACAAAGTCTTATCCATTTATATGGAACAACCTCCTAGTTATATTCATAACGACTCTAGCCTTGTTTTTTTCTTCAAGAAATCTCTTTATGGCCTTAAGCAAGCTCCTCGGGATTGGTATGCTAAAATGGATAGCTTTGTTCTTTACACCGACTTTTCTAGATGTCATTCTAACCCAATGTCTATACTATCAAGAAAGTGGATAACCATATCATAATATTTGTGGCCTTATCCTCATTGGTAGTGACTTCAAAATTTTAACCCATGTAAAATATTGTCTTAAGAAGAAATTTGAAATGATAGACTTAGGACATTTGCATTTTTTCTTTGCCTCCAAGTCTTACAAACCAAGGAATGAATTTCCCTTTCCTAGTCTAAGTATGCATGTCACCTTCTTCATCACCTTCACATGGAATATTGTAAACCAACCCTATCTCCCTTCAATTATGGAGTCAAACTTGCTGCCACTTCTACTACACCTGAAGTAGATGCCACTCTGTACCATTAGTTAGTTTGTATCATTTTGTATTTGGTTCATATCCATCCTAATATTTCCTTTGTTGTTGGTCTTGTTGATCTGTATATGCAAACAACCCATGGGAGCCATTAAAAAACAAGAAAGATGATACTTCAATATATCTAGGGTATAGTTCAATTTGGGATACATTATATTTCAAGGGGACTCCTTTGTTGGTTGTTTCACTATTTGTGATTGGACTGACAACCCTGGTGATTGGAATTCTAATGCAGGTTATGTTTTCAATCTTGGTTTCAAACCTATCACTTGGGCTTGTAAGAAGCAACATGCCCTTGTTCTTTCTTCAACAAAAGCATAGCATTGAGTCGGAGTTAATGCAAGTCAAGAAGCCCTTTGGCTTGAATTGATCCTTTCGGAGTTTGGATTCTAGCAACAACATTCGATCACACTCTTATGTGATAATCATAGTGCAATTCAGGTTTCCAAAGATATAGTTCAACATCAACACAACAAACACTTCTAGATACACATGCACACATCAAAAAGCTTCTTCAGGGTCACATTCTTGAAGTGCTCTATTTCCATATAGATGATCAAGTTGGAGACATTTTCACAAATGTTTTTACATAAGTGATTTTTTCCAAGCTTTGATCTATGTTAGGATTTCATGAAGTTGTCATTAAAGAGGGATAGGCTCTAATGCCTCCTTCCTTCTCCTATTGTGTCACCTTTGTGAGTCTTTTAATCCTATCCAATTTTTTTCTTAAGGGGGGTTGTTATGACATTTAGACCCTTAGGAGTTAGTTAAGATCAACTTGGTTTAATGTGTCTTGAGGTAAAGTATGTTTCTTTAGTATGGTTTTGTAACTAGCAAATCCAATAGTCACAATTATGTTCTAGACATAAAGTGATCAAATGGTTCATCTTCTCCTTTATACTAATGGCACTTGGTTTTGTGGCTTAGCACTAGATTGGTCAATGATCTCTATTTAAATAGCATGGAGGGTTATTTGTTGATGATCGATTGTGAGAGATTCATAAGTAAAGTATTTTCCTTTTACCTTAATATATTGCCTCAAGTGGCCATGTTGATCATAGTTGTGGATTATTTCCCATTTTGATGGTTTTAACCACATAATACACTGGTATACTAATCTTTTATCTAATTATGTAATTGATTGTCTTAAGATGTATGACCTTGTAGATATACCTTGTTAATTGAACAATAGAAGCTCACTGCAACCAATCCTACGCTTATACCTAATGGATGAGAGCCTTCTCATGAAAACCAAGACTCTCCTTCCACATGAGACTTAACTTCAATGACTTTCTAATATAATCATTTATAACTAACATGTTTATTTGTGATTATTACTTTTTTCATTGTGCCCCATTATAACTATTTATATTATACCTTACATTATAACTATTTATATTATACCTTACATTGCATATTTTAATAACTAAAATGTTTTTTTCTTATCCACAACAATATTTTTATTTATAAAATACATATTATGACACATTTTACATTTAAAAAATACCCATATTATCTTCTTAATAGATACCTCCCTACATGAATTTTTTTTTTCATTGAATCCGGTGTTTAGGTATTTTCTTCAAACACACCCTATTTTTTATTTTACCTTCATATTAAGTCCCTACGCGCCCTCTTAAAAAATGTCTAATAAATTAAGTCAGCGCATGCACTTTAAACCATTACATAGCATTTGCTTATAAGTATAGTCATTCTTATTGGATAACTATCTCTACCCTCAAAGAAAAGTCTAATAAATTATGTCACCATTAAGGACTCTTAACCAGTAGTAAACTTGCAAATTTTGGTCAAACTCGCGACTTAGCAATCTTAATAAGTAGTAAGCTATCGAATTTTGGTCAAATTCAACGTTAAACATTTTATATTGAATACATTGTATTCATTTCAATGCAAATATATATTTTTATTTGTTAATTTATTTTCTAATTTAAAAAAAAAAAAAAAAATTTAACCAATTAAAAATAATTTAAAATCATATTCAAATAAAATAAAATACACATCCAATCATAATTTTACCTTATTTGAATTCTTTTTATACATACTATCTTTATATTATAAAATATATAATATACATTTTATATATATAACATTTGTCAAATATTCATATATTCCCTCATTTTGAATAAGCCTCCTCTTTCTTTTTTTTCCCAAATTCAATATACATATTCCATCACTTTGAATAAGCATCCTCTTTTCTTTTAATATAGTGTTTATGCCTCACGGTGTTCCTACTTTGCAAGGGCATCCTATTCTCTTCTCATTGTGTCCTACTTTGAGTATGAATCCTCTTTTCTTCGCCATCACGAACGGATTGTTCACATCCGATAAAATAGATTACACTTTAACGCCATAGAAGAACCTTCAACTCCGGACAGAAGTTTTGAAGGGTAAAGAAACTTTTCATGTATATTCTACTTGTCATTAAGTCATTATTTTTTATAGGTTTTTTTTTATAAGCTACAACTTATAGTTGAGTCGTAGGGGTACTTTAGTAATGGGAATCAAATGCTTTGGTTGTCATTAGTGGTGAATATTCTTGCTACTCAGAAAAGGGCAGGAATAATTCAAATTCAAGTCACTCCCTAAATTTGAGTTGATATTTCCGACTCTTCTCACTTCTCAATAGTGCTCTTCACACACAATTTAGTAGATCTCGTACTTGTACATATTCTGCACATGATTCAACAGAGGCCACATAAGATCTCAAACGACCTCACAAAAGATTCAAGTAGGTATTACAGTAAATGTTATGGCATTAACCTTTTGTTTCTAATCTCATCGCTATGTAATTCCTTAGTTTATGCCATTCTTTATGGTATTTTAATCCTATGAAAGAAGGTTCTTCTACTTGTTTAATAATCTTCTCAGAGCTTCTTCTATATATACATAACATTAACACTACATAAAATAAATCCTTGCATTTAGTCTATTAGCAAATTTTCATTTTCATATGAAAACAATAGTTTATTTTAACCTGCCAATGTAGAAGGGTTAAAATGAAGTTAACCCTTCATATTGAAATATAACCCTTCCCGCCAAGTTTGATCCTTGCGTACAATTGCAAACGTTTTGAAAAATCAATGATAATGAGTACTGGTACAACTGTAAAAGTTTTGAAAAAGAAACGATAATGCATACAAATGCAAAATGATATTTAAAATCGACAATTCAATAGATTAAGGAAATTTTTTAATTTAAAAGAGAGAGTTTAAGTTTATAAATGAATTGACAATGCTACTCACGAACTTGTATTCACTGCGGATATTTTTCTACGAATTGAGTTTTCCCAAGTTGTTTTGACACCTGCAGTCGTGCAATACTGCCTTGCCTCAGCTGCGGTGGCTTGACTAACCTGCACCTACTACAACTAGACTACACCTCTTCCCATAAGGTTTGCCCATAACTTCACCTTAGACTATAAGAAGTTAGATGCCTAACTAAGTCTAACACACTTAGTCCATCCAACAAGCAACACTTAGTCATTAATCCAACTACAACCCCAAAACATCCCAACAATACAACACTTAGACAATTTCACAACTTAGCCAATATAAAAATATGCAAGGAACAATAACATTCAATACACATAAAACATCTGCAATACACAACACATATGAATGGCTGGCACCCAAGCTAGGTGCCTAACACCTTATTATATATATATATATATATATATATATATATATATATATATATATATATAGTACATGATACAATGGGGAATCATGGCCAACTTCTTCCAGTTCAATTACAAATCTACAAAGAAACTAAGGCAAATTGCCTTCTGCAAAAACTACCCAACAACCTTGTACAAACCAACCCTTGAAGCATCCATAGGCATGTGTCCTGCAGGTCCAGTTTTCATCTCCTTGTCACTTAGTCAATACAAGTCTCCTGAGGCACCCAAGCCTTGAACTTAGCACAATATCTCATAACACTTGGTGACTCTTGCTTTCTTTATTAATGCCTTAGCACTTCGAGGTGTACACCTATTTATATGAGCTCTCCTTGCCTTGAAGAGCTCATTTTGTTCTAAGGTGGACCCAAGTGTTGTTGAGATAAATTTCTCATCTTTGATGACTTGTTCACCAATCATTTCGTCAAGTCGTTTCACATCGTGTTGGATCTGTCGAGGTTGTCCCAAGCCCATCTCGGTCGTTTCATTAACTCAGGTCATTCTATTTTCCTAGTCCATCTCAAGCTCGCCTAGGTCGTCCCATCTGCTTAGTCATTTTGTCCAATTGTGCCCAAGTGCAACTAGCTATGCCTAAGTGGGCCAATACATCTAATCTATCTTAATTCATCTAAAAGCAACTTTGTCCACTCGTCTCGGTCAATCCAATTGTTCCAAGTGTGTCCAACTTTTCTGAGTCCGCATGACTGTGCTTGATCCACTTGAGTCAATTTGATCACTCAAAAGTGCATTTAAGGTGTCCAGTGAATATGCACCCGATGGATAGTACCCAAGGGAGTATGCCCGATGAGTGCAACCTGTGGTTACAATTCACAAAAACTTGTGCCCGAAGGCACCTTGACCATCCATCACAACCCCCAAGTGTGGACTACTTGACTCCATCGATTCGTATAAGTCTAGGCACCCAAGTCATCAAGCATTTTAAGCCAAATTATTTGTCTGTCATGGTGGTGCATGTTTGTGGATGAGGCTACCTAAAACAACTTACTTTACATCTAGCAAAGTCTATCCAACTCCTTTGGTGCATTTGACTTGCCACTGTTTACGATGCACCCTATCTATTCACAGGTGCACCTGAGTCCATCTGTGGTGTGCCTTGCCAATGAACCAAGGTGTCTAACCATATGAAATATTCATTTCCATGGTCCAAGGAAACCAACTATCCAAGATGCACCTTACCAACGAGCCAAGATGATTGTATGAGGTGTTCCTTGCCAACAAGCCAATGTGTCTCAACTGAACCATCTGTCTAACATGTCCATCCACATCGATAACTAATCATCGAGGTGAATGTGTGGTGGATGTGCCCAATGCTAGCCTAGGAAATAGTCTTACATTCCCCCCCCCCCCCTAAAAATCGTTGTCATCCTTAACAGCATCCTCAAGAACCTCCTGTTCTCAAGTCATTGTAAGAATCCATGCGTCCATCCATAGTAAACACTCTTGTTCCAGAGAATGCAATAAAATCCATCACTACTGCCACTACCTACTGCAATCACAACCTGACCTTCATTAAGAAGATCATCAAAAGTGTCCAAGTGTTGCACCCCTTGGACCTTCTATTACATCTATACTGCAATCCATTTTTCATGCTTCTGCACACTTGATCTTCTCAAGTCTTGAACTGGTTGGGTAGCTAATTCAATCATCACGCCGAATCCATGAGAATGCACAACCCCATGACCAAACAACCTTTTCCTTTTGCAATTCAATCACTTTTCACAACTCTTTTGGACCAAGGAAAGGTCACCACTCTTTCCTTTTTACTGTTATGTCAAGTCACTTTTAAATAACATATTTTCAAGGCACCTTCTCAAAGGCACACTAGGCTCTACTGCCCACTCCTAGAGAATTAACCAACCTATTGCAACTCAATGAGAAGCCAATGGTAAGTGGATTCCAAGGCCACCTCCAACATAAACAATCCATCCATGATTTTCCAAGTGTCGTGGAGAGTTTGGAAATTCACCTTACTTCTACATCAAATACATCAATAGAGGCACATTCAAATCAATTTTTCCATTGCCTTCTTCCAAGAAGCATTTGATTTTTGGGTCATCTGACCACTTTTCACGCCCAAGCATGCCCAAGGAGGGTTCAACCTCTTCCTCGGTCCTCAAATACCAAGGTCCCTTTGCCTCTACCTTATGGTCTTGATATATGGTCTAGCTTAGCCCATATAGGTCAAATGCTTCACTAGGTTCCTTGGCTGAATTTTTCATTATTTCCAACTACCTACCCCGATATGGAATGTATTGCTTACTCAAACAAACATCCATCAAAGTAGCCACTGTCATCATTGTGGAGTCCACTATGGATTTAATCCTGGTGAGCCTCTACTCCAACACCTTCACTTAACCAATGCCCATCAAAGATCATCCAAGACCTCTTCCCGAAGTCTCATCACTAGGTCACTCTTCAAGACTGACTCATCCAAATTCTCTACTGCAAGGCTACTTGGATCCTTGGTTGGCTATAGAAACCATAGTACTCAAGCATGTCATTCATCCAACCACTTCATGACTTCTCCTCATGGTAGGGACAACACACGGATGTTGGCCTCAAAAGATGACCAAACATTCCAAGTGAGGCATAGTCATTGCCTTCTCCTTCCTCAAAACCACTTTCCCAAGAACAACCTCAAAATAGTCCATAGGAACAATGGTGAAACTTGTGGTCCCACTCCAATATACAAGCTTCAAGGTGACTTCATTGGTCATACCAATCATCTTTTCCAGCCTCAAGTTTACTGCTTTGAAAGAAGTTTGTGCTATATCAAGTTGCAACCCAAGCTCCCTCACTACATCTTCCTTCATGAAATTGTGGGTCACCCTACTGTCAACCATCACAACCAATGATATTCCATTCAATACTGGAGAAACATAGCAAAGTCTGGCAACATCTTGCTCTTGGCTTCTTGTGGATTTCTCTTCTAACACAACACCTAATAATTGAAAAACACCAACACATGGTTTGTCCTCTTGCTCCACAATGGACAACTTTTGTTTCATTGGATAGTTCTTTACATAATGTTCCTTTTCACAAATCCAACATGGAATAGGCTTACATTTTCCCTTAGGAGTGTCTCGATTTTTGGCCTTGTCTTCGCTAGTCTTCCCAAATGACTTTGCCTTCCCTTTATCTTTCTTCTTGTTCTTTCCATTTTGCTTCTCATCTTGAGCATCCTCATCGTTCTTTGGACCACCATTTTCCTCTACTTTGTATCCCAACAAATTTTATACTGTGGTGATGGTTGCTGCAAAGGTCCACACATTTTGGTGTCATGGGTCACTCTACGCCCAAGGTTGTAGTTTGTTCATAAAATGGAGTAGTTTTTCTTCTTTCGACATGTATTCGATCTCCAACATAAGGCCTAAAAAATCCTTGATATATGCTTGAATCCGTCTTGTATTCTTAAGAGACAACTACTGATTTTGTGCCATCTAGGATTGGGTCCTTGGCGCAAAATGAGACTTCAAGGAAACTTTCATCTCTTCCCAATCTTAAATCTTCTATGTAGTGCAACCAACAACCAAGTCCTCCACTTGGTTTCTCCACCAAAACTTGAAGGTACCAATTAAGAAAATTGTAGCAACGTTCACCTTGGATTCATCCGAACTTTTGTTCATCTGTTCCAAATATTGCTCAATGTTCTAATGGAAGTTACCAAGTAATTTATCATTGTGGGTGCCATCATATGGTTCTGGTTCTTTGATATTTACCCACATAAGCATCGATGGACTTTTCCCATTGGTAAAAACTTGTTTCAATATGTTTATAGTGGCCTCCTAATCTTGATCCATTCCATAATAGAGTTCAACAAATACTATACTACCTTCAAATGGTCCTCAACATTAGTACTCATGTCTACATCAATTACATTTGAGGTATTTTGACATTTGTCCACAACAACATTAAAGGTCTAGCACATGCATACCATCTCTTCTTCCAAATTTTAAGTGTTCCAATTGTTCTTGCAAAGAGAAGTTGTAATCTTCTCAACAATATTCTCCAAGTTTGCAAGTATGTTCCTCATTCTAGGCATCTTCGGATATTGTCCCCTGTTGTTGTCTTTTTCATGCGAACCAACCATTGTCACATGCCCAAGTTCTTGACAACTCAGCCCAAGACCTACTATCATGTTCTGATTCCTTCACATTCCTGACAGAGTGCACCAAACTGTTAAGAAGTTAATTCTACAGATACAAAACTTCTTTAATACCAATTGTCATGACCCTGCAGTCTACCTAGACATTTTTTTGCAACTTTAGTTCATCCAAGTCGTTCCAACATTGTTACACGCCTAAATGTTGCACCACCATTGAAGTGGTTAGAGGAAGTTGCAACTAATACACCTTATTCTAAGGGCCAGTTTCGAGAAGATGAAGTCAAGTATTCGAGTCATATCTCATGGATTCATCTTAGGTAAACTCAATCCCAACTTATGGAGCAAAATCCTCAACCATTTCCTAAAATACTTCACGATGGTTAAGCCTCCAACTCCTATATAATGAGTTCACTCCAAGGTGAAAGGGGAGGAGAATCCATGAGACCATCATAATTCTAATCTTGAGAAATTCAAGAGAGGGCTGGATAGGAGAGCTTGGAGGAGTTGTTGCAACGTCAACATTAGATTGTAAGTGCTTCACTATTGCTTTCCATTAATACATAACTTGTCCTATTCCCTTCATGTTTTGTGTCACTTGTTACATATATGTCTATTGTTGTGATATTCATCATAGATAGATCTATTTCCACCTAACAATATAGAGAGAAGAAAGGATATTCCTCTTTGTTCATTGCAGGTCCTATCTTATGCCTAGGAGCTTGGTCAACAAGGTCATAGACTAGAGCAGTGAGGAAAACCATCGTAAAAAGGTATGTCATTCATCTCTTTCCTCTTACTCTGATTGTTGAAGTAGGTCTAAAGGGAGGTTAGTGTCCATCTGTTTTCTTCTGTCTTTGGATCAAACAAGGGGTCTTGATCTAAAGGGGGGTTTCGCCTATCCGCAGGGGGAACTTAACCAAAATAGAAAATTGATGACTCCATTGGGGAAGATCACTCACTTTCTTCTTCTTCAAATGGATAAATTCTTAATGCTAGTAACCAGTAGGCTCAAAAGAAGAAGAAACAAAAGAACAAGAAGAATAAAAATAAGCAAGGGGGAAATCAACCAACCACTAATAATCATGCTGGGAGTGTTGATGACATCGAAAAATCTACCAACACACATTGCAAACCCAAATTCCCTTGCAGGATTTGTAAGGGTGACCACCTTCTTAAGGATTTCCTTGGTCTTTCCAAGGTCTTAGAAGTGTGGTCCACAGGTTCCTGACAACCTGCGTCGCCGACCTCTAGACATCATGTTGATGACAACCCATCAACCAATGATCATACGGTTAGGGGTAAAAATGGTAAGGTCAATATTCCTTGCTGGTTATGAAAGGAAATGCACTGCACATACATTTTCCCTCATATGGATGAAGCTTCAAAATTGTTGGAAGACATTGTTGTTTCCCAACAATAACCTCCAATTGTTTCCCATGAACCTTCTCCTAATTAACCACTAGTTGATGAAGTGGCCAGTCTGATTCCATCCTCATTCGATCACACCCTCCCCTTGGAAAGTGAAGTTAATAAAGTGGTCGGCCCAAAACAATCCTCGATCGATCCCACTCTTCCCTTGGAGAGTGAAGTGGATACTACTTAGGTATTTATTTTCACTTTAGATTCCTCTGGACAAGGGGGGATTTCACCCATTTCAACGGAACCCCCTCCAAATATGTAGGTCATTTCCTTTGATTGGAATAGTATGACAGAGCCTCGCATTCCTTCCTACCCGCCTTTCCAAATTATCATGCATTTTTGCGATAAGCTCACAATACATAGCATTATTTTTGACAAAGGTTCTTCTGTTAGCATTCTATCCTAAATTTTTTCGCAAGCTATGGGTTCCCCTTAGCTTGTGTTGGCGGCCCATCATCTGTGGGCTTTTAATAGAAGACCTAGTGAAACTTTAGGGATCCTTCCTCAGTTGTCAATCACCTTAGGAGGGAAAATTGTATGTATTGATGTTATGATAGTCCATGACCCCTTGGACTTTAATTTTCTCCTTGGGCAGGACAATGTTTTCACTGTGAAAGTTGTCATGTCCAAACTCTTTCGAGTGATGAATTTCCCTCATAATGGAAACATTGTGACCATTGACCAACTTTTTTTCGTTAGTCCTAATCTGCCTACCAAACATTTGAATACCCTAATGTTCCTTATATGCAAATGGTATCCCACCTGCCATAGGTTAATTATGTGGCACCATGTCCCATGCGTTTAACTCTGAATGAGAAGGAGCCTCTATCTGTATGCTCACCTTCTTTGGACTTAGATCCGGTAGTTGACATGGTGAAATACTCAATAGGGGATTTGGATCTTGATCTTCCCCTCATTACCCCTAATGAGTCCCTTGACATGTATTCCTTCCAGAGTGTTGTTCTTCCGTCTAATGAAGACCTATTGGAAGCCATCGTCAAGGGTTTCGAGCAAATTACTTGTTTCTATGTAAAGCTCATTAAAAAATGAAACATAGGATTACGAGAATAGTTCTTTTCTTGTGTCAAGCTCGTTAAAAAATGAAACAGATCGTTTCGAGCAAAGTTCCCATTTATGTGTCAATCTTGTTAAAAAATGAAACATAGGATTTCGAGCAAAGTTCACATTTCTGTGTCAAGCTCATTAAAAAATGAAATAGAGGATTTCGAGCAAAGTTCTTGTTTCTATGTCAAGCTTGTTAAAAAATGAAATAGAGGAGTATGAGCATAGTAATTTTCTTGTGTCAAGCTCGTTAAAAAATGAAACTGAGGATTTCAAGAAAAGTTCTCGTTTCTGTGTCAAACTCATTAAAAAATGAAACAAAGGATTAAAAGCATAGTTTTTTTCATGTGTCAAGATCGTTAAAAAATGAAACATATGACTACGAGTATAGTTCTTTTCATGTGTCAAGCTCGTTAAAAAATGAAATAGATGGTCATGAGCATAGTTCATTTTCTTGTGTGAAGATCGTTAAAAATTGAAACAGATGGTCATGAGCATAGTTCATTTTCTCTGTCAAGCTCATTAAAAAATGAAACAAATAACCACGAGCATAGTTATCTTCTTGTGTTAAGCTCGTTAAAAAATTAAATAGACCCCCATCCAATTAAGTCGAGTCTTCCACTATATCTCATACATGAACCTTCATTTCATTTGCCTGTGTGAGTTGATCCTCTTTCTTCCTCCCTCTCTGGTGAACCTATTCCTATTAGTAGCCAGGAATCGTTTTGAGTGTTGAAGAAGATTTGACGGACGAAATGAAGCTTGGGGGGCATGTCTCCAGCCTCTGGGCATCATGTTGGAGTTAAGATGCTAGCCTACGCTGGTTATGCTAGGGTAAAAGTACCAACCTATGGACATCATGTTGGGAATAATGGGTATCACCTGAGCACAATTTCATTCTCTGTTGTAAGCTCGTTAAAAAATGAAACAAATAACCACGAGCTTAGTCTTTTTTCCTTCTTGTGCTCATAAATACTTGAGACCAGGTTATCGAGCATAGTTTTGTTCTCTGCTTCAATCTTGTGTAAAAATGAAACCGACCCCAAGAACAATTGATTCTCTGTTTCAAGCTCATGTAAAAATTAAATCGACTCCGAGAACGGTTCTCTTTCTATGTCAAGCTAATTAAAAAATGAAGCAGACAAACAAGCATATTTTTATCACTTTTTCGGGCTCGTAAAAACTGTATGAAAAAGGAACTCTTTGGAGTACAATCGAGCATACTTTTATCACTTTTTCGGGATCATAAAAACTATATGAAAATGAACTCTTTGGAGTCTCCTTTAAGCTCTTTTCAGACTCCCTAAACATGAAAAGATTGTCGAGTGAGGTTGTTTCCTTTCACACTCATTAAAAGGTTTGAAAGGGTGTCTATTCATTATAATTTTAACCCTTTTTCATACTAGATGAACTAATTATGAAAAAGGAATACTCTGGTCAATCATGACTAGAAGAGTTCTCCCTTGTATTTCTTTACAAATTTTCAGGCTTGGGGGACTAAATTTACGAAAAGTAACACCCTTGGAGTCATCTTTAAGATCTTTTCAGACTCTCTAAACATGAAAAGATCACCGAGCTTTCCTTCTTTGGGCTCATAAAATTATATATTGAAGGACCCATACAGGACCGAACCCCTTCTTCTTCAGGTTTGTTAAACATGTGATGAGGGAATCATCAAAGATGAGCTATACCGAGCATCTTTTGTGCTCCACAAGCTCGTTAAAAAAAAAGAGGTACTTGTCATTCATGGTGGGGAAAAAATTGAGGGAAGTAGGTCTAGTTTTTGGAAAAAATTATGTCAATTGTTTGTTGTCGCCCTTGAACATGGCACCTGTTTTCATCTTGTCTTACAATTGGGTAATTTTCTTGTCTTTGAGTCATACTAATTCTATGTGTCATTATACTTTTTCGTTCTAGTCGAAGAGCACTCTGATTATAGTCACATTATGTTCTTGGTACTCATCAAGTCAATGCCACCAATTCATTTGTCATGCCTCACAATGTTCAAGGGAATTTGCATCCTCAATCAACCATTCTACAATAATGTCAACTTTTATCCTTGTGTTAGTCCATTTTGACCTACCATCCTACATCACTTTCCTGCGTCAGTTTCCTGTCGATGATGGGGGAAACATCATGGCCCTCCTTCGACGAGTCTGTTCCTATCGACTTGAACACATGATCTAGGAATTAGACTTAGAAACCAGTTAGTACCTTGGGACCTGTATGCATCAATGGTACTTTTCCTCTCTTTTGACAATATTTTTACACCATTGGCCTCTGATCAAATGATTCCATGGATGTTCGAATTCAACTCATTTATTCACATTCGTTGGAATGTACTAGGGTACCTTGGGATTCATTGTTATCATTGGTGATTTCACTCACACTTTTTAATGGTATACATTAATGATCGGTAATCAAGTGGTTTATACCATGTTCGATATCAATAAATCTATTCACATGGCTAGATTCGTACCATTTTGGGATCAAGACATAGACTCTGGGTTGGGCACTTACTCTATTATATGATTTTCCCAAGTTGCGTTGGAGATCATTTGAGTATGCAGTAGATTCCAGTATAACCATCATATTGGAAATCTCATTGATGTATATGATGTCACATAGATCCACTTTGTATTGGTCCATGGCTATGTTTTTGTCATATTATATCTCCATTGTGTATTCTTTCATGGATACGATTAGATCATGTCATGGAGGTATGAATCCACATTGTAGCTTTGGTGGCCATAGCCTTAGTAAGTATTTTAATGGATCCACATTGTATTGGTCGACGACCATGCTTTGAGTAATTTTATTCCAAGCATAGGTATGGCTGCCTTGGGGATGATACATATATATTGTTTGATGTTTTCTTGCACCTTCCGCGAGACTCTCCTAATCCAACACCCTTGCATCAATAGTTTTGTAAAGTGTTTCAGCCATTAGTTTCTTCTCTGACCTCACACTTTAGGAGGCATCTGTTACACACCTAAATGTATCACCACTAAATGTCACACTTAAGTGTTGTAAGTGCCATATGCACCTTATTAAGTGTCACATGCACTTTATCAAGTTTCGTATGCACCTTACTAAGTGTCGCATGCACTTTATTAAGTGTCACAACTTTAACACCTTGGAAGAACATTTTTCATAATCCCTAGTGATTGTGGAGGAGAAAAACGCAGCATGAGAAGGTCAAAACAATGCCTTTTACCTTGATATTTTGACCATTTTTGAAGGTCAACGCTCCCCTTCCCATGCATAGGGAGCGTTGAAATTTTTTCAAATCTCCCTTCCTATGTATAGGGAGCGTTATCAATGCTATGTTCTCAATGTGGAGGGAGTGTTGAAGTGGTTAAAGGAAGTTACAACTAATACACCTTATTCTAAGGGTCAGTTCCAAGAAGATGAAGTCAAGGATTCGAGTCATATCTCATGGCTCCATCTTAGGTAAACTTAGTCCCAAATTATGGAGAAAAATCCTCAACCATTTTCTAAAATACTTGATGATGGTTAAGCCTACAACTCCTATATAATGAGTGCATTCCAAGGTAAAAGAGGAGGATAATCCATGAGAGCATCATAATTATGATCTTGAGACATTCATGAGAGGGTTGGATAGGAGAGCTTGGAGGAGCTGTTGAAATGTCAACGTTGGACTATAAGTGCTTCACTATTTCTTTCCATTAATACATAACTTGGCCTATTCCCTTCATGTTTTGTGTCACTTGTTACATACATGTCTATTGTTGTGAGATTCATCATAGATAAATCTATTGTCACCTAACTGTTGTAAAAACAAAATCGTGGAGCAAAAAAATAAAACAAATGCAGAAATAAGACACAGAAGATATGCAATACAATAGAGACACATATATACGTGGTTCATCCAGTGTGGGCTACATCCACCAGAGAAATTACCAAGTCCTTCCTTTCTATTATCTAGCAAAATGAAGGGATACAACCTACAACATGCCCACTGTAACTTCCTCTTCTTTATCTCACAGTATCCTCTCTCATAATACAAAATTCACAATAATACATAGCCGCAATAAAATTACCTAATAAGAGAGGGTTTCCTTCTAGGAAAAAAACCCTAAAATAACTTCTACTGTCAAATCTGCGACCTTATAATGAATGGTCCAGATTGACTATGAAATTACAAAATTTTACAAGGAAAATTTTCCCAAAATTTCTCTTTGGGGGCACTGCCCCCGAATCCCCCTCTACGGGGGTGGGGGGATACAAAATTTTTTGCTCCCCCCCCCCTCCCTAGACTCCCATGGCAATAGTTGTGGGGGGGGAAATCCCCCCACACCCCCCGTTAGGGAATGGGGTCCAAGCATGTCCGAAACAAACCTCTGAATCAAGAATATAATCATGCTCCATAACCAACACTAACAATATATATTAGAAGAAAGGATATTCCTATTTGTTCATTGCAGGTCCTATATTATGCATAGGATCTTGGCCAATAAGGTCAAAGAATGGAGTAGTGAGGGAAACCATCATAAAAAGGTATGCCATCCATCTCTTTCCTCTTACTCTAATTGTTGAAGTAGGTCTAAAGGGAAGTTAGTATCCATTTGTTTTCTTTTGTCTTTGGATCAAAGAAGGGGTCTTGATCCAAAGGGGGGCTTCCCCTGTCTGTAGGTGAAACTTAACCACAAAAATAACCTATGGTAGTGTGACACTGCCTTACCTCGACCATAGTGGCTTGGCCAACCTATGTTTACTACAACCAAACTATTCCTATTCACCTAAGGTCTTCCCAGAACTTCGTCTTAGTCTAACAAACTTAATTCATCCAACAAGAAACACTTAGGCATGTGTTCAACCATAGTCTCAAAACATTCCAACAATATAACACTTAGCTAATTTCACAACTTAACCAATATATTAGTATGTGAAGTGTCTTCTTATTAGGTAAGGGCGCCATTTCTTAACTGCATGTAATATGGCCAACATTTCCTTTTCATAAATGGATTTGAGTAATTTATTTTCTTTAAGTTGGCTACTTTCAAAGATAAGGGGCCTTCCTCCTTGAATTAAAACTACACCAATGCCATGTCCCGAGGAATCACACTCCACAATAAAGGTTTTTGTGAATTTATGTGTGGCCAGGACATGAGTCATACACATAACCTCCTTAATCTTTTCAAAGGATTTGGTTGCTTCTTGAGTCCAAGAAAATGCCTCCTTTTTTAATAATGTCATTAGAGGTGCTGCTATTTGACCATAATTCTTGACAAACTTGTGGTAATATCCTGTCAATCCTAAGAATCCTCTAGGATTATTCAAGGTTTTTGGAATTGACCATTCCCTCATAGCTTTAATTTTTTTATGGTCCACTTTGACACCTTCATGAGATACAATATGACCCAAATATGCCACTTCTTGAACCCCAATTGAACACTTGGAAGGATTTTCATATAATTGTTTCTCTTTCAATAGTTTTAACACCATGTCAACATGTTATTCATGTTATTCCCACGATTTTCTATATATTAGTATATCATCAAAAAATACTAACACAAATTTTCAAAGTAAGTCTTTGAAAATAGAATTCATCAAGATTTGAAATGTTGAAGGTGCATTAGTAGGGCCAAATGGCATCACTTAAAACTCATAATGACCTTCATGTGTTCTAAAGGATGTTTTGGAAATGTCTTCTTGCCTCTTCTTATTTGATGATATCCTGAGTGGAGATCCAACTTAGTAAAAAAATTTACTCCATGCAATTCATCTAATAATTCATCAATGACATGAATATGAAACTTGTCTTTAATGGTCATTTTGTTGAGCTGTCTATAATATGGACACATACACCATGAACCATCCTTTTTTGTAACCATCACAACTACTGAATAGAAAACACTTTATCTATGTTGAATGGTTCCAACCTCTAACATTTCTTGAATCATATGCTCAATCTCTCTTTTGTGCATATGGGTATCTGTAAGGCCTAATGTTAGGTGGTACACTTCCTGGTTGCAAATAAATAGCATGGTAATGATCTTGAGTAGGTGGAATATTCTTAGGAATGTCTTCAAATACCTTGGAATGATTTTCGATAACATTTTGGAGATCCGTTGGAATAGAACGTCTAGATGTTTGAACATTTAGTGAGCACAATTATGCAAGTACACCATTGTGTCTCTTTTTGAGTAATTTTGTCATGTTGTTAGAGCTTATCACTTTAGTAGGATTCCCTTGGATACCTCCGAGTTCAATTTCCTTTCCTTCTAAGGAGAATCGTATGAAAAGTTATCGAAAATTAAGAGCGACTATTCCTAGTGATTGTAACCATTAGACTCCTAATAAAACATCAACACCATCCATTTGGATTGAAATCATGGGACTATCCAACAAATACTCCACCATATTGAGCTTAATACTATGTCACTTCCTTGAACAATTTATGTTACCTCCATCTGCAATCATTACTTGAAACTATGTGGTGGAAATACAAAGCAATTGAGAAGTTTCACTAATTTGCAATTAATGAAGTTATGGGTACTACTAGAATCAATCAACACCGTTACCTTATTATTTTTAATATATCCTTCTACCTTGAAGGTTTGTGGAGTACTGATGCCAGCCAATGCATGACAATATATGGTTGGAGTAGTCTCTTCTAGTTCTATATCTTGAAATGGTTCCAATTCTTGATCTTTTTCTTCTTCACAATATATGTACAATAATTTCTTCTGACCACATTTATGCCCCTTACTGTAGTTGCGATCACAATTGAATCATAATCAATTTGTTCTTCATTCATCCATTTTCTAAAGTGTCAACCTTGTAGGTTGAGTGAGGTTAGGAGAGGGAGCATGGTGCTCTCCATAGTTGTTAGAGATCACTCTCCTAGTAGTCATATTTTTACTTTCCACTTTCCTTGCTATATTGAAAGCATGCTTTAGGGATTTGGGTTTGAAGAGATGCACCTCATGTTCAATTTTCTCCTTTAAAGTGCCTATAAAGAGATCTAACAAAGAATGTTATTTACCCTGAGAATTAATTTTTGGAATTGTTGAATGTGCTTTGTAATTGGACCTCTTTTCCAAATATATATTAATTGAATAAAGAATGTATTGCTCTTAATATCCCCATAATGTGCTATCAATTCATTCATAAAAATGGACCAAGAGATAACAGATTAATTTTTTCTTTCACAAAGCCATTGATACCAAACAAATTGGTCATTTTCTAAATACAAGGATGCAGGAGTTACCTTTTGTAAGTTTGGCACTTTGTGTAGATCAAAGAATTTATCCATTTGGAATATCCATGTTGTAGGATATTTACCATCAAACTTCCTCATATTTATCTTGGGAATTAATTAGTTCCTCGATGTCGAGTGGAACCCTCGATGATGCAGATTTGGAGGTGAATTATAATAATCATGATTTTGGGGCCCAATCTTTATTTCCTGCACATTTACATGATTTCCTTGTGTCCTGATATCTCCTTGAGGGAATATCTTATCTAGGGTATGAAACAATATGGTTGATGTGGAAATTTTCAATTCTTCCATCCTCTTTTTCATTTGTACCCTATTTTCATCCATCTTCTTTTCCATTTGTGCTAGATTTTCATCCATCTTCTTTTCCATTTGTGCTCTATTTTCATCCATCTTCTTTTCCATATTTTCACTATTATCATTCATTTTATCTTCCATATTTCGTTCCATTTTTGTTTGTATATTTATCAAATCATGATTTTTTGTTGACCTATCATTCAATGAATTAATTTGATTCTCTTAAGTAGATAGTTGTTTATGTATCTCTTTATTTTATTCATGAGTCCTAGTTGATATTTTTGGAGGTTTAATGGGGGAAGTAATATTTGGAGCACAAATTGGAGTCACGTGGGAAAAAAATAACAACAATCCTCTTTTTTCCACTCCTCCTTTTTCTTTTTATCACAATTTTTGAATCACCAAAAACAAATCTTTCAATCAAAAGCTAAGCCAATTGTAAGTTGTGTACATTTAAAACCCTAATTTTGATACTATCTTGCTAGCTAACCTTTTTCCTCAGGTATCTTTGAAATTTCATCCCTTTCAAAGTATGAAATTTGTTCTTGTAGTACTCTGATATGTCTTCTTTGCAATGCCACGGGTATGACCAAAATTTGATGTGTCAAGTAAAATTTATGGTAACCTTCCAAAAACTTGTTGATTCTTATCCCTTTATGGATAGCGAACTTGTATGGAATGCCATGTGTCCAATATTTTAGATCCGATTCTAAAGTTTTTACCTAAAATAATATGTTATGTCTTCTTTCCAAAGGAACTAGTGGCGCTCAATTTGGACTTACCAAGCTTTATATATGTCACTTATATCAATAACACCTATTTGAGACTAGTTTTATGACTAGTCAAATAACCCTAATTCCCATAGCCTATATCTCATAAATTAAACCAATAAAAAAATTGAAATTTGTACCACAAGTATTTCACTATGTCTCCTTAAGATCAAGAAAATTTCACAGTCTAGTTACAATTAAAATGTCTAATTGACAATGCTAATATAATGATAGAAATACAATAACTCAATATCTAGGGATTTACATGGGGCTTTATCTAGGGCTTAACAAAGGAATAGTAACATTCAATACACACAAAACATCCATGATACACAACAAATATAAATGGGTATCACCCAAGACATGTGCCTAACACCTTATTATATATATAAGAATTTTACATGATACAATTAAGGACTATGACCAACTACCTGCGACTCAATTACAAATGTACAAAGAAACTATGGAAAACTAACTTCTAACAAAATTTCCCAACAACCTTATACAAACCAACACCTGAAGCATCTATAGGTGTACCTCCTATAGGTCATGTTTCTTTCTCCTTGTCACTTAGCTAATGCAAGTCTCCTGAGGTGCCCAGGCCTTGAAATTGGCACAAGATCACATAACACTTGGTGACTCTTGCTTGATTTATTGATTCCTTACCACTTTGAGGCATCCACATTTATATGATCTCACCTTGCCTTGATAAGATTGTTTTATTCCAAGGTGGACCCAAGTGTCGTTGATCCAACTTGCTCATCTTCGATGAATTATCCACCAACTATTCTGCCTATTCATTCCAAACCATGTCGGGTCCGTTGTGTTCATCCCAAGCCCACCCCAATTGTTCCATATACCCAAGTGGTCCTGTTTTTGTGGGTCATTTCAAGATCACACAGGTCATCGTAATCTCACCCAGGTCATCTTAATCTCACCCAAGTCATCCAATATGCGTGATCATTCCATTCGACTGTGCCTAAGTGTGACTAGCTATGCCTAATTGGGCCAATACATTTGATCCATCTCAATTCATTCAAATGAAACTCCATCCACATGTATTAGTTAGCCAAGTTGTCCTAAGTGTGCCCAACTTGTCTGAGTCCTTACAATTGTGCTTGATTCACCCGAGTCAATCCAGTCACACCCAAGTGTTCCCAAGTTCCCCCGAGGCATATGGTGAATGTGCACCTAATGGATGCATGCACAATGAGTGCAACCCAAGGTTTCGGTTTTTAAAAAATTGCGCCCAAAAGCACCTAGATCATTCATTACAACTCCCAAGTGTGGACCACCTAACTCCATCGAATTGTATAAGTTTAGACACCCAATTCATCAATCCTTCTAAGACAACTTCTTTGTTCGTCATATTGATGCATGTTTGCAGATGTGGATTCCTACCATAACCTACTTTTTCTATGGCCAAGTTCATCCAACTTCTTTGGTGCGTATGACTATCCAGTATCTGTAATTCACCCTCATTATCCACAGGTGTTCTTGAGTCCATTTGTGGTGTGCCTTGCCAATGGGCCAAGGCATCCAATCATTTGAAATATGCCTTGCTAGAGGGAAATGAAACAAACTATCCAAGATGCACCTTGCCAAAGGGCCAAGGTGATTGTCTGAGGTGCACCTTGCTAATGGGCCAAGGTGTATCAATCAAACCATATGTCCAACATGTCCATCCATGTTGGTCACTGACCACCAAGGTCATCGTGCGGTGGAGCTTCCCAACACAACTAGGTAAGGGTGTTACAACCACTCTCATCCAATTTTTTGAAACTCTACATCATCAATTTTTTTTTTCATTTGAAATATCCATTGATAATTACATATTTTTTCATTTGAAATAACCATTTATAATTACATACATAATTTTCTAATATTCAATTAGCATATTAATATATTTTTATGATGTTCAATTTACATGTTTTTTTTAGCCAAACCTATGATTATGCCCAACTGCAAAAATCTACATTCATTAATACTCTTCTTCTCCATTTCACTTTAGCTATGATCCACGACTCTTCAACAGTCCATTTGAATTACTCATCTTCATTCACACTCTTCTTATTTTCTATTTCGTTCCAAATACTCTCCCTTACCTTTCAACAACCATGTGACTTACTTGAAGGTGTATCTACGGCTAGAAGTAATCAAGAAAAAAACAAAGACATCTCTACATTTATGAAGTCTCGCCTAACTTGTTTAAGATCATATAATTTTTTGGTGATTTAATCTCATGCCTACCCATATCGACCCACTATATATGTAGATAACTTCAAAATATAATAGAAAGTATCATGGAAAAACATCAAGGTAGTTGCATGCTTGTCATTTCCTTGAAATTGTTTGTTTACACAACTATAAAAGTTGCCTTCCCTTTCCTTCTCTATTAGATGTTTATGGTGAGGGGAAGGGAGAAAACTAAATATTCTAGTAAAGACCAACTATTTGTCTTGAAGGGAGAAATGCTACAACTTTTTATTTTTGGAGACATTGCATATAATTGATTTTTCTTCCCACTAGCCCCTAAACAAGAACATATGATGGATAGATTTAATTCCAAGAACTCATACACCAGATTAGATGCACTTCTCATAGGCCTGATTCAAACTCTTTAGTAGACATGTTTATTAGTTTTACTAACCAAAAT
Organism: Picea engelmannii; assembly: GCA_009831015.1. Taxonomy (NCBI): domain Eukaryota; kingdom Viridiplantae; phylum Streptophyta; class Pinopsida; order Pinales; family Pinaceae; genus Picea; species Picea engelmannii. The sequence continues at coordinate 307,837 of ML781496.1, forward strand.
GAGAAAAATCTCATCTACGAGCACTTATTGAACATCCTTATGAAGGGTGTTGAATTGGTGAAAAAGTGTGAGAAAACCAATGATTTTAATATTTTTCATATCCTTAGATATAATTGTCAAATTTGTTAGTGGGAAAAAGATATCTTTGACTTCCTTCAATATCATATGCCAGCCAACATGTTCCTTGTTATGAATAATCTCATAATGGACTTAAATAGTCTTGTCCATCTTTACGACTTGTGGTCAATGGATGACAACAAGATGGATGAAACAATGTTCAAACACATGTCTAAGCTAACCAGTGATACATGTGAAAATGACATGATAATTCAACAAATGTGTGTAGATGATTTGTTTGATGGAGCTTTTTATGATCCTTATTGTAGTTATGATGGCTTAGAAAATTCTAATTTTATAGTGGGGTTGGAGAAAAACATTTGTAATTCGGAGAAGATTTTTCTCCAGAGAGAGGTATCCATTGTTGGGGTGCATGGTATGGGATGGGTAAGAATAAAAACAATGGCATTGGTCCTTTGAAACAATTAAGTTAGTTGAACCATTTTTACCTCATGAAAGGCACTTTGTTTTCTCTTGGAATAACTCTTGATCCTTGCTCCCTAGATGATCCAACGAGTTTTCTTTACATGCAACTAGTAGCTTTCTCTCTAGGTTAATGGCCATAGTTTGAGTTGTTCTCAAATTGGATTCTTATCTCTCGTTGGAATCATTAGGGTTTATTCCTTAGGGAACATTTAAATGAATGCTCTTGAAATTGCTATTAAATTCATGAACTGTAAAATATTATTCCCTAGAATTTTGGAAGGTTCCTTAACTTATTAGACAAATCATATGGCTACTCTGCTATTTTTTCCCCAAATTCCCATACCACAACCTAGGATATTCTTCATATTCAACCTCAATTATCTTATTTAAATGCATGAAATGATTTCAATTTATTTATCAACAGATGTAATATTATTACCCTGGAATTTTGGAAGGTTCCTTAACTTATTAGACAAATCATATGGTTACTTTGCTATAGAAATGAATTCCAATTGTCCATTCCTTCTTGGTTGCCCCATTTATTGATCCATATTAGATACAAAGGTTGAATTGGTTGTGGTAATGGAGGTTGTAGAAATATGAGGTCATATTGGTGGTTTCTCCATTATATATAGAAATAAATAATCATCGTCTTCTAAAACCAAGTCAACTTCTTGTGTACTCAAAATTTGAGGAACCCAAATTTGATTGTTCTCCCTTCTTCTCCTTAGGATCTACCCTGGGTCCTCTACCGGTGGAATAATATTTTGAAAATAATCCAAGCAAGATGATCTTATGATAACTTTATCCTACTAATTATTCAACTGTGGAGTATCTAGATGAGATGGATGTTCTTCAACATACATGTTTTGAATTTTTCCATATGATAGACTAGTGATTTCCATAAACTAGACTTTGTCCACAACAACAACGTTAATTGTTATCCTCCAAGTCTACAGTTTCATAATGAAAAGTCCTAAGATATGTTTGGTGTAACCTTATAAGTAATTCCAACTATCACCTTGACATTCAACTCTTTTACTTCACACATTGTGCATTTTTCAGTTGTAGGGGGGGGTTCCCTAAATACTTCTTCTGATCTACAAATTGGGATATTTATATGGATGATAGATCATATCTAAAGAATAGTGTTATAATAGGTTTAAGGAGCACATGTTGATTTCAACCTAACTGGTTCCCATTCTCTTGGGTTATGGATTTTATGTGAAGGCAAGGTTTGAAAGTGAAAGGATGAAGAACTTAGTAATGCATTCAAGAAATAATTCCTACTAATTAAACTCATTTAAACTTCATATCCATTATGTATTAAATTAATTTATCTCATCAAAGTTTCATGAAAAAGACAAACAATTCATGAACCCTGTAAGTAAACATAACCAATTACAATAGTATTAGCTAAAACTTCATAACGAAATAGTCTATTAACTATGATCACATATGCATCACGTCTTACACAATAAAATGAGGGACATTAGGAGCCACACTACTTCATTTTCCTAACTCAAACTCTTGTGGGATAGCCAAAATCCACAAAATGCTAGAGTCAAGATGGTACTCAAAAGACCTATGGTTGCATCATTGATGCAAATATCTTGATATATAGAATAAAATAAGATTGAGTGCACCATGACATCAAATAATCCTCTAATTTCCTAAGATCGAAGCACTCTAATCCTAGGAATCAAATATCCAAGAATTAAACTCCCTTTCTCTCCTTCATCATCTGCATTGAAGACAAATGGATATGTAATTTTTTTATTGTGTCTAAGATGATTAATACCATTACAATAAAACTCACATCACAAAACTTTAATGTTAATAATCTATGAAAAAGTCATAGATTATTATTCAACCATAATATATCTATAGCTTTTGTAAACACTCCAGGGTTCATTTAAGTCAACTTCAATCACCATCTTTGTGGCTTATAATATTAAGATAAATCCACCATATTCCAACAAAACATGGCTTAACATGCCTAATCATCATTCATCCTCTAGGGAGGCAGATAGCAAACCCATCATCCTTTACCTTTTCTTGATGCTTGTGAAATCTAATGTGTGTTGATGCATATCATTCATGCCAGAAACACACCACAAAAATAATTGTCTTCATTAAGAGTATTCTTTCACATAATTATTCATTCCAATAGCTTTCCAATGAGATCTTATTTTCTCAATTTGGTGCTTTGTGGTCCAAGCTATGGCTTATGAAAGTGGGGGCTATAATAGTCATTCAAGATTTGTCCATTCAACAATGTTTGTTAGATTTGGTGTGCAAAACTCATTGTTCGTGACATGCATCACTTGGAGATACTCTTTTCAGTTTATAAATGTGAATGTGTTTCCATTTTGTTGTATGTGACCTAGGGTCTCCATGCATCTCCTCCCTCATCCATTCCCACACGTTAATTTTAAGTCCACAATGTCATACCTCTCTATACAAAAAAAATCACATAGTTGCTAAGAGATGTAGACCACAACAAAATATAAGCTCCAATATAGCACGACCCTTATGCCAATGGGTGCAGACACAAGGGATTGGTGCCTTCTACCAACACAATAAATGATTGGTTGTGGTGTGAATATACTTGTGCTCAATCTCCCCCCTCCCTCTATGCACAAATAAAAAAATTCTCTCACTAACAGTACTGTATAGTACCCCTTTCACATGCCTTCCTAAAAAATTTCCATTACTAAGTTAGAAACACCTAAACATTGTGTGTCTTGCATTGTTTTTATGACATAAATACCTCTCTCTCTCTCTCTACCCATATGCCAAGTCATCTCATTGATCCCACCCACCACTTTATTCTTTGTGCCACATCATCATCATGATTTCCACTTGCCACTCAATGATCAATTCATCCTTGTCTGTTACCAAGTCTGGGTCCACATCAGCATACCCATGTGCCAAGTCATCCCCTTATGCCAAATACCACTTTTTCTCTTACAATGCCACATCATCATGGTTTCCACCTGTCACTTAGTCCTCACCCAACCCTTGTTTATTCCCCAATTTGGGTCTATTCCACCATAATGTAGAATGCCTACCTGTGTACCAAATAATATCCTTGATATCACCTACCACTTTTTTCTTTATGCCACATCATTATGATTTCCACCTATCTCTCAATGATCCATTCACACCTATTTATTTCCAATTCTAGGTCTATGTCACCATACCTATGTGCCAAGTCATCTTATTAATGCCACCTACCATTTTGTCCTCTATTTCATGTCATCATGGTTTCCACCTATCAATTAACCATCAATAAACACTTGAAACACTTGTTTGTGACCAAGTCTTGGACCATGTCCCAATAATGTGGAATGCAAGGAAATCAAAGTAGGGAGAAATTAGGGATGAAGGAAACACATGTATGAGAAGGATAAATTACCTCCCTCCCTTGCCCTAGTCACAATGGACATGATACAACAATATCATAATAGGAAATATGGGGTGTAGGATCGAACAAGGAAAGAATGGGAATGTGACGAAGAGGCAATATATGGATGGGAAATGAAATATGCCTTTTCCCTCCACCCTAATCATAGGAGAAAAAATGATGGGGATGGATGATGAGCATAATTCTAGATTTGACTAACATTCTACATAAAAGGAACTAAAAGTATGATGTGTCATTTTAGGGGTTGACATGACCCATACTCATATTTTGTAATCACATGGAAATGTGAAATACATGTGAATTGGAGCATTCGATGATTAGAAAATCCTGTCTTCTTTTCCATCGATCATTTGATGGGTTATTCTTCTTGTAGTTTTTAATTTTTGTTTTTATAAATATTGATTCACTATGAGTTTGATAACCATTGAATATACAACAATGTCCAAGCGAGGAATGTATTTTCATTAATTACTAACTACACCACAACATATCTCAATTTATGAAATGACATGAATTATAACCAAGACGTGCTGAGCATGCAAAATTAGTACAATCTATGTTAATTCTCACACCATTCCATTAGTGGGAGTTAATATAATCCCATTATGTGTTATGGAGGTGAAATCTATATTAGTTTAGCATTGAAGCATGAAGCAACGTGTTGTTATGACAAATTAAATTTAACAAAAATTTAATAATTTAATAACTTGTTTGTGTACTGATACGGGGCATCATTGTTTATCATAATTACTACATGCAATGTGATACCAAGAAACTACATTGTTTATACTAATTATTTTTGTAATTGTGTCTTTTTCAACAAAAGTGAAGTTGATTTTTTTTTTGGATATTGAGTGAGGTATAATGCATAACTTTGTAGAAACATTGAGTGAGGCATGCAATAGAGGTTGTTAACTTGGAGATCAACTCCAAGACTTCATACATGAAGTTCAAATAATTCAATCACATGAGCTAGCTAACCATGGATAGTGACTATGATTTTTATGGTAGAAATAAAAACTTTTACATCAAACAAAAGTTAAAGTTTTTTCATTACATGCAAAAGAATAACAACATCCTTTTTCTTAGCCTTTATAAACCCCCTTCCCTTAGCAATCTTCTTAACTCTCATTTCTTCAGTTGTCCCCAATGATGGGCGGAGTGTCCACTCGAAATGTTGGACGTTTCAAAAAATTCATACACAATTTACATCCAGAAATCTGAAACAAGATGGTGCACATTTGCAACCATTCACTAAGCATGGAATACATTTCATTTTCTTAGAAGAACAATATAGATTGATTATACTTTTGATCTTCATTCATGTCTTTCTAAGTTGATGGATGAACAACTATAGTGGTTTCTATATAATCACTTCTACTATATGGTACAAGCATTGCTAGTCATTTCATATGTGGTTTTCTTTCCTAGAAAAATTGAAGAACATAGCATAGAGAAATCCATGATCTAAGGTAGGAAGAATGAACAAGTCAAGTGAAATTCAGAGATAGGGCTATCATTATTTCAATTTAATTTCATTTTTGTGTTAATGGTGGATGCATGGTGTGGGCATTCATTGCCAAATCTGGAGGGATGTTTTCTTGCGCATGTAGCCATTATCATATATCATTAAGATCATATATGCCATCCATACTAGGATCACGTTTGACAATAATATGATGTCATATCTATGGGATTGACATAGCCGTGTTTCATGATATTGAAAACTAGATGACAAAGGTATGATCCCATCAATGAGACAACTATAGAGTGTTCAATCAATTTAGTACATTCAGTAAAGACACAAAGTGGGGCCCATGGTGTTTGGATTGGCATTAACATGTATGGAGATGGCATTAATGTGTGAGGTGTACATAAATAAAAATGAGGGAAAACCAAACCGGAGCTTAGCTAGAGGGAAATGATGCTCGTGGGTGGAGTTTGTCCACCATTTAATGCTCGTTCATTGAGGGTCTACTCATCTCATACATACTTGAGACCTTCATGATGCCTTCAACAAAGTCTTACCCATTCTTACGCTTTTATCATTGATTTGTTCAATATGAGAGAAACCACTTTATCCCTATGCAAAATTATTTGAAGGTCATTGATCACATAGGGTTAAGAGGACGGGTTACCATTTTCACAATATGGAGCACCCTTTTTATATTATTTTAGGCATTTTTTGAAACATGACCCATGGGTTAATCAAAGGTATTCCTCTTCCAAACCCCGAAGGTGGACAATTGGTGAATGCCATTTGTAGATGTCACCATGTCTAGATGAATATTTCTTGACCATTTTGGAAGAGAAAGAAATGTTGGTCAACACCATGTAGTTATTGCAAATTTTTTGTGATACCTTTGGCTCTAAGCTTAATATGGCCAAGACTCAGTGACATCTCCACCTTAGCCAAAGGAAAAATCTAAGATATATGAAGGAGCAAGAGTGGGCTTGGATCTAGCCTAGCCAAATCTTGGAATTTATGGGAATCCCATTTTCCTTCCAGATTTCCCCCAAGGAACTATGAGAGGCATCCTTGAAAGGGTGGTCAAGAAGTTTGACAAATGGATTGTTAAGCCTATGCCCCTTGCTTCCAAATTCCCAATTTGTACTAAGTTTTTGGCGGCATATTATCTTCCAAATTCCCTTTCCGGTGCGTATTATCTTTTGGAAAAGATTCTTATTTATTTTATGTGGTCAAACTCTATTGGAGGCAATGGATTCCATAGAGAAAATTGGAACTTTAGTTGCACTCCTAGAGATAAAAAATGAATGGGAATTAATGACACTAGAACCCAAACTCAAGATCTATGTGGCAAGTTAGTCATTAGAGCTATCAAGGGTCAAAGCTTGGAGATTCCTTCTTAGAAGTTGGATCATTTTTGGAGCCCCATATGGATGCAAGGTTTGGAGCAACTTGAATTTGTAGAGTCCCATGATCACCACTACCCCTATTAAGATAGAGGGGACATTTATAGAAAAGAGTATGTGGAAATCTTGGGAGGCCATCAAATACAAATTGGTTTGGAAAAGTGTTTCTCTTAAATTGGGGCTCTCTTTCAATGAACAAAGTCTTTGTGTTGTCAGTGATCCTACAAAATGGCAAGCCTTTGGGTGAGGTTAACTAGTTCTTGACCAAAACATCTTTTAAAAGGATATCCAATTCCCTAGGGATCTCTACAACACTCAACATAGAAATTGGAAAACTTAGGATACATTAAAAACAAATTTCAATAAGCATCCCATATAGAATAATACCAAAAATATTTCAAGACCTAATACAAAACAATTTATTTTTGAAACTCTGCACGCCAAGGCTACATGATTGGTTGAAGCACTCAAGGTGGAGTGAAAGGAAGCGTTTCAAGAAATTCAAGTTAATCAATGGATATAAGTGGTTATCGGTTATCCTCTAGGCTTAAGATGGATGCCAAAGTTTGGATAATCAAGTCAAAGAAAAAAACATGGCTACACTGGTTGAAATCCATATGGAAGATGTACCTAGAACCTCCAAAAAAAAATGTTTTACTTAGTCCTTAATCCATATTGGCCTACATGTTGGTCAACACCTAAAATAGTTAAGGGTCCCCAATTGCAAGTGCTCTCTGTCTAGGAAAAATGAAACCCTCGTTTATTCTTCCTATCTATTCTTTTATGTATATGAGAAAATTTGACGAACTTTCGTATATTCTACATATATTCCCTGACTTGAACAAGCAACCTCTTTTCTTTGAATATAGAATTTATACAGCATCGTGGTTTACTTTGAATAGGCATCCCCTATTCTCTTCTCTCTGAAGAAGGAATTATTCATATCCGATTAGATAGAACACACTTTACACGCGAGAGAAGAACCTTTCCCACGACTGTTCAACAATCTATCTGTCTTCTCTTTTTTTCTATCTCGTTCCAAATACTCTCCCTTACCGTTCAACAACCCTGTAACTTACTTGAAGGTGTATATCTCTTGTGAAGAAATTTCGTTTGGCGCTTTATCTGCGTGGACGCGCATCCTGCCAGTGCCTGCTCTATAAAAGTTCTACTGCCTTCACTTCTCTATTACATGTTTATGTTGAAGGGAAGGGAGATTATATTGAACGGAACCATTCTAGATGGTACTCCTAACTCGGACTCTTGTGGGAAGGGAGATTATATTAGAGGGAACAATTCTAGATTATATTGAAGGGAACAATTCCTAACTCGGACTCTTGTGGTATAGAAAAAATCCACAAAATGCTAGAGTCAAGATGGTACTCAAAAGACCTATGGTTGCATCATTGATGCAAATATCTTGATATATAGAATAAAATAAGATTGAGTGCACCATGACATCAAATAATCCTCTAATTTCGTAAGATCGAAGCACTCTAATCCTAGGGATCAAATATCCAAGAATTCAACTCCCTTTCTCTCCTTCATCATCTGCATTGAAGAAAAATGGATATGTAATTTTTTTATTGTGTCTAAGATGATTAATACCATTACAATAAAACTCACATTATAAAACTTTAAGGTTAATAATCTATGAAAAATTCATAGATTATTGTTCAACCATAAGATATCTATAGCCTTTGTAAACACTCCAAGGTTCATTTAAGTCAACTTCAATCACCATCTTTGTGGGTTATAATATCAATATAAATCCACCTTATTCCAACAAAACATGGCTTAACATGCCTAATCATCATTCATCCTCTAGGGAGGCATATAGTAAACCCATCATCCTTTACCTTTTCTTGATGCTTGTGAAATCTAATGTGTGGTGATGCATATCATTCATGCCATAAACACACAACAAAAATATTTTTCGTCATTAAGAGTATTCTTTCACATAATTCTTCATCCCAATAGCTTTCCAATGAGATCTTATTTTCTCAATTTGGTGCTTTGTGGTCCAAGCTATGGCTTATGAAAGTGGGAGCTATAATAGTCATTCAAGATTTGTCCATTCAACAATGTTTGTTAGATTTGGTGTGCAAAAATCATTGTTTGTGACATGCATCACTTGGAGATACTCTTTTCAGTTTATAAATGTGAATGTGTTTCCATTTTATTATATGTGACCTAGGGTCTCCATGCACCTCCTCCCGCATCCATTCCCATAGGTTAATTTTAAGTCCACGTTGTCACACCTCTCTATACAAAAAAAATCACATAGTGGATAAGAGATGTAGACCACAACAAAACATAAGCTCCAATATAGCATAATCCTCATGCCAATGGGGGCAGACACAAGGGAGTGGTGCCTTCTACCAACATAATAAATGATTGGTTTTGGTGTGAATATACTTGTTTCTCGATCTTCCCCCTCCCTATATGCACAAATAAAAAAATTCTCTCACTACCAGTACTGTATAGTACCCCTTTCACATGCCTTCCTAAAAAATTTCCATTACTAAGTCGGATACGCCTAAACATTGTGTGTCTTGCATTGTTTCTATGACATAAATACATGTCTCTCTCTCTCTACCCATGTGCCAAGTCATCTCCTTGATGCCACCCACCACTTTATTCTTTGTGCCACATCATCATCATGGTTTCCTCTTGCCACTCAATGATCAATTCACCCTTTTTTGTTGCCAAGTTTGGGTCCACATCACCATACCCATGTGCCAAGTCATCTCCTTGATGCCAAATACCACTTTTTACTTTACAATTCCACATCATCATGGTTTCCACCTGTCACTTAGCCCTCACCCAACCCTTATTTATTTCCCAATTTGGGTCTATGTNCCTGTCACTTAGCCCTCACCCAACCCTTATTTATTTCCCAATTTGGGTCTATGTCACCATAATGTAGAATGCCTACCTGTGTACCAAATAATCTCCTTGATATCACCTACCACTTTATTCTTTATGCCACATCATCATGGTTTCCACTTATCTCTCAATGATCCATTGACACCTATTTATTTCCAATTATAGTTCTATGTCACCATACCTATGTGCCAAGTCATATCATTGATGCCACCTACCACTTTGTCTTCTGTGTCATGTCATCATGGTTTCTACCTATCACTTAGCCATCAATAGGCACTTGTCTGTGGCCAAGTCTGGGTCCACGTCCCCATAATGTGGAATGCAGGGAAATCCAAGTATGGAGGAATGAGGAGTGAAGGAAACACATGTATGAGGAGGATAAATTACCTCCCTCCCTTGCCCTAGTCACAATGTACATGATACAACAAGATCATAATAGGAAATATGGGGTGTAGGATCGAGCAAGGGAATAATGGGAATGTGACGAAGAGGCAATATATGGATGGGAAATGAAATATGCCTTTTCCCTCCACCCTAATCATAGGAGAAAAAATGATGGGGATGGATGGTGAGCATGATTCTAGATTTGACTAACATTCTACATAAAAGGACCTAAAAGTATGATGTGTCATTTTAGGGGTTGACATGACCCATACTCATATTTTGTGATCACGTAGAAATATGAAATACATGTGAATTGGAGCATTCAATGATTAGCAAATCTTGTCTTCTTTTCCATCGATTATTTGATGGGTTATTCTTCTTGTAGTTTTTAATTTTTGTTTTTATAAATATTGATTCACTATGAGTTTGATAACCATTGAATGTACAACAAGGTCCAGGGGAGGAACGGATTTTCATTAATTACTAACTACAACACAACATATCTCAATTTATGAAATGACATGAATTATAACCAGGACGTGTTGAGCATGCAAAATTAGTACAATCTATGTTAATTCCCACACCATTCCAATAGTGGGAGTTAATATAATCCCATTATGTCTTATGGAGATGAAATCTATATTAGTTTAGCATTGAAGCATGGAGCAACTTGTTGTTATGACAAATTAAATTTAAAAAAAAGTTAATAACTTGTTTGTGTACTAATAAGGGGTATCATTGGTTATCATAATTACTACATGCAATGTGATACCAAGAAACTACATTATTCATACTAATTATTTTTGTAATTGTAATTTTTTCAACAAAAGTGAAGTTGATTTCTTTTTTTAGGGATATTGAGTGAGGTACAATGCCTAACTTTGTCGAAACATTTAGTGAGGCATGCAATAGAGGTAGTCAAATTGGATATCAACCCCAAGACCTGATGCATGAAGCTCAAAGAACTCAATCACATGAGCTAGCCAACCATGGATAGTGACTATGATTTTCATTGTAGAAATACAAACTTTTACATCAAACAAAAGTTAAAGTTTCTTCATTACATGCAAAAGAATAACAACATCCTTTTTCTTAGCCTTTATAAACCCCGTTCCCTTAGCACTCTTCTCAACTCTCATTGCTTCAGTTTTCCCCAATGATGGGTGGAGTGTCCACTCGAAACATTGGACGTTTCAAAAACTCCATACATAGTTTACATCCAGAAATTTGAAACGAGATCGTGCATATTTGAAACCATTCACTAATCATGAACGGAATTTCATTTTCTTAGAAGAACAATATAGATTGATTGTACTTTTGATATTCATTCATGTCTCTCTAAGTTGATGGATGAACAACTATAGTGGTTGCTATATAAGCACTTCTACTATATGGTACAAGCATTGCTAGTCATTTAATATGTGGTTTGCTTTCCCAGAAAAAATGAATAACATAGCATAGAGCAATCCATGATCTAAGGCAGGAAGAATGCACAGGTCAAGTGAAATTCAGAGATAGGGCTATCATTATTTCAATTTAATTTCATTTTTGTGTCAATGGTGGATGCATGGCATGGGCATTCATTGCCAAATCTGGAGGGATGTTTTCTTGTGCATGTAGCCATTCTCATATATAATTAAGATCATATATGTCATCCATACTAGGATCATGTTTAACAATAATATGATTTCATATCTATGGGATTGACATAGCGGTGTTTCATGATGTTGAAAACTAGATGACAAAGGTATGATCCCATGAATGAGGCAACTATAGAGTGTTCAATCAATTTAGTACATTCAGTAAAGACACAAAGTGGGGCCCATGGTGTTTGGATTGGCGTTAACATGTATAGAGATGACATTAATGTGAGAGGTGTACATAAATAAAAATGAGGGTCAGCCAAACCAGAGCTTAGATAGAGGGAAATGATGCTCATGGGTGGAGTTTGTCCACAATTTAATGCTCCTTCATTGAGGGTCTACTCATCTCATACATGCTTGAGACCTTCATGATTCCTTCAACAAAGTCTTACCCATTCTTACGCTTTTATCAATGATTTTTTCAATATGAGAGAAACCACTCTATCCCTATGCAAAATTCTTTGAAGGTCATTGATCACATAGGGTTAAGAGCAAGGGTTACCATTTTCATAATATGGAGCACCCTTTTTATATTATTTTAGGCATTTTTTAAAACATGACCCATCGGTTAATCAAAGCTATTCCTCTTCCAGACCCCGAAGGTGGAAAATTGGTGAATGCCATTTGTAGATGTCACCATTTCTAGATGAATATTTCCTGACCATTTTGGATGAGAAAGAAATGTTGGTCGACACCATGCAGTTATTGCAAATTTTTTGTGATGGCTTTGCCTCTAAGCTTAATATGGCCAAGACTCAGTGACATTTCCACCTTATCCAAAGGAAGAATCTAAGATATATGAAGGAGCAAGAGTGGGCTTGGATCTAGCTTAGCCAAATCTTGGAATTTATGGGAATCCCATTTTCCTTCCAGACTTCCCCCAAGGAACTATGGGAGGCAACCTTGAAAGGGTGGCCAAGAAGTTTGACAAATGGATTGTTAATACTATGTCCCTTGCTTCCAAATTCCCAATTTGTACTAAGGTTTTGGCGGCATATTATCTTCCAAATTCCCTTTCCCATGCATATTTTCTTTTGGAAAAGATTCTTATTTATTTTATGTGGTCAAACTCTATTGGAGGCAATGGATTCCATAGAGAAAATTGGAACTTAAGTTGCACTCCTAGAGATAAAAAATGAATGGGAATTAATGCCACTAGAACCCAAGCTCAAGATCTATGTGGCAAGTTAGTCATTAGAGATGTCAAGGGTCAAAGCCTGGAGATTCATCCTTAGAAGTTGGATCATTTTTTAATCCCCATATGGATGCAAGGTTTCGAGTAACTTGAATTTTTAGAGTCCCATGATCACCACTACCCCTATTAAGATAGAGGGGACCTTTATAGAAAAGAGTATGTGGAAATCTTCGGAGGCCATCAGATACAAATTGGTTTGGAAAAGTGATTCTCTTAAATTGGAGCTCTCTTTCAATGAACAAAGTCTTTGTGTTGTCAGTGATCCTACAAGATGGAAAGCCTTTGGGTGAGGTTAACTAGTTCTCGACCAAAACATTTTTTAAAATGGTATCCAATTCCCTAGGGATCTCTACAAAACTCAATTTAGAAATTGGAAGACTTAGGATACATTAAAAACAAAATTCAATCTAAGCATCCCATATAGAACAAGGCTGTGTGGCAGCATAGTCCCTGCCAACGAGGTTAGAAAGCAAATTGTGGAAAATGGGGTCGAACTGTAAATGAAACAAAGTGTTTGGTGAAAAATGTATATGACCATATTATATAGCAAACATATTAAGCTTAAGCTTAGAGCTTAATATGTTTGGCTCTAAGCTTAATAGGACCATCTATTTTTTGAAAGTATATAGCAAACATATTTTTTTGAAAGTATATAACAAACTACAAAGTTGTTGAAAGTGAAAGAATAAATTTGGAAATTTAAATGTATTTGCCATATGGACCGGTGAAAGATAAAAATATATGAAGACATAAAATTAAAAGGAGATAAGAAATATAAAAATTTAAATGCATTTGTAAATGACGTTTGCATGGTAGAGCACCATTTATTTTGAAATATATAAAAAAATAAAAGTCTGTAACATATAAAAAATTAAATGCATTTGTCATACAAACTCGTGAAAGATAAGAATGTATGAAAACATAAATTTAAAAGGAGATAAGAAAACATTTTTATTTGAAATATGTCAAAAAATAAATGTTTGTTACATACTACTGGAAATTTTGAAATATACAAAAAAATTAAAGTATGTTACATATAAACCGGAATTTCAATGCATTTGTCATGTAGACTGGGATTGGGGCTCCCGCGGACCATTAGAGAAATATGTACAAGAAACAGGATTGTGGAAAGAAGATAGACTGCAATACCTACAAAATAAATAAATGGAAAGGTATCAATGTCTGCTTGTACATCTCTATTTAAGAAACTGGAATAACTGGGTTGATAAAAAAAGCAGGATGCGATTAGTATTTTTACATTGAGGGTACATATGATCCCTTTGGCTATTTTCTTGCGGCTGTCGTTTCATTGATGTCGTCGACGACTGCGGTTTCAAGGATGTCCTTGACGACTGCTGGAATGCTGGAAACTTCCTGTTGCCTTTTGTCGGCGGCTTGTATCAATTGTCTTTGGAGCCATTCTTCAATGTAGCTTCTCATTGGGGCGACGTTGATCTCATTTTGAATTTTTATGTTGAAAAGATTGCTTTCTAATTCCCGGAAGTTGATAGAAAGATTAGAGAGAGCCTCATGAATTTCCTCGTTCTGTGTTGCATATTTGACTAGCCAGTCATGGACGTGAGCTTGATCAAATTGAAGGATGTTGTAAATTTTTTCCAGAAACAAGGCCTTAAACATAGAAACCTGTTTATCAAACTCTTGCCTGGTTAAGGGCAAGGAGTTTGAGATTAAGTTGCGGTCTTGGAAGTCGTTGGTTTTCCCGGCTAAGTCTATATTTGACAACGTTGTGAATAATTTATCTTTGTTCGATATGGCTTGTTCACATGATTGAACAATGAGATGCAGGTTCTTCACTTTTTCTTTCCAACATGCATTCAATTGACCGATCCGGCTTTTGGATGGAAGATCTTCTTCTCTTCTTTTTGTTTACGTCATATTGTTGACAATCTTGCCAAAAGGAATGATCGTTTTTAAAAAGAATTTTTCTTCATCTTTTAACTCGGCTTGCAAATGCTCGAGCAAACTATGTGCCCTGTTTCCAAGGAAAGTAATGGTTTGTGATCTTTTCCATGCCTCAGTAACCAGTTCCATTCTTTTTTTGATATTATTCTCCACATATCCTTACAGGATGCAAGGAGGGTGGAGGATGCTTTTATGTTGGTTGCAAGGGTGCTAGGCGTGGCTATTGCCAAAGGATTGACAAGCAATGGCATAGGAATGAAAACGTCTTCCAATTCCTTGACCCGATCCTTCAGTCTGCCATTCTTGGTCTCGATTCCTCCAATGGAATTATGAAGTGCTTCTCCGCTCGCGGTGTGAAGTTGACAGATTTGGGACGGCCGCATGTTGGCAAGGTCAACCTCTGAACGAGATTTGCCTTTATTATTTTTAACATCTTTTTTCTCAATTATCAATTTTTACGACCGGCTATCAAAAACAATGCTCTGGAACACGAAGGATTCTTCTTCGTCAAAATTTTCGGTAACGGATATGTCCATTGGATGGCTATGGTGGATGGTGTCTCCGAGCTGATCAAGGAAGCACATCATGCTAACCAGATCAGTGTCAAGTTCCATGTTCTCACTCTGAATTTTCGGCTCTTCCGCCTGCCCCACATTTTTTTTTCTCTTCTTCTCTACTAGAAGCTTGTGAGAACTATCGATTTTAGAGTGAGGAGGGTCGTTATCTCCTCCTCCGTTTGAAGATCTCTGAGTTTCTTTGTTGCTGTGGTGGGTCGTTGGAGCGATGCTCCGAGATGTCGTACTTTTTGGAGTGGTATTTGCAGATTGAACACTCTTGTCACCGGGGCCTTTCCCCTGTTGCATGTACAATTTAGTCCAGCTTTGCACCGTGTCTACGTCGCCGACATTAGAGGCAGGACCGTTGTCGGCACTATCTCTGTTTTTGGACAGGGTTTTTTTTTTTAAAGAATCGTTGAGGCCAAGTGTTTGTAAATGTTGTCGAAAAATATTAGAGGGGTCGAACCCTCTTATGATTTCAACATATCTCAGGTTGGAGATGGTAGAATGTGCTCCGAAATCGTCAATTTTGTTGACATTTTTCAACACGAACTCCCCTACTTTCCAAGGCAAAGGAATGAACTATTTTTTTTTCTTCCTTTGGAACAGATGGAACCAGTGACTGTATTGACGTGCTACTTTTGCAACAAACTTTATGTCCTTAATGTGACATGGAAGGAGAGCAGGTTGTTCCGTGGAGCGAAAAATTCTTATGACAGTGTAATTATCCAAATGTTCGAATGTCCCCTTCTTGTCCAAAAAACTAGTTGCCTGCTCAGATATGCGGGGAGCATCTAATGTTTTAATGGGTCCTTAATCCATATTGGCCTACATGTTGGTCAACACCTAATCCGCATTGGCCTACATGTTTTACTGGGTCCTTAATCCATATTGGTCCCCCATTGCAAGAAAAATGAAACCCTCGTTTATACGGACTATCTATTTTTTTTATATATATGAGAAAATTTGACGAACTTGCATCGTGGTTTACTTTGAATAGGCGTCCTATTTTCTTCTATGTGAAAAGGAATTATTCACATCCGATTAGATAGAACACACTTTACACGCGAGAAAAGAACCTTGCAATCCTGTCCATTTCCCACCGCAAAAATCTGCATTTATTAATTTTCCTCTTCTCCATATATATATATTCTCCACGACTGTTCAACAATCTATCGGACTTCTCTTTTTTTCTGTCTCGTTCAACAACCCTGTAACTTACTTGAAGGTATCAAGAAAGGAGCAAACGCACTTTCTACAATTTTCTTTTGCCTACTCGAATTGACCCATTCTCTGCGTGGAACAATAATAACCAGGGAGACGCGCATCCTGCCAGTGCCTTGAAATTGGTTGTTTACAACTTATATTGAAGGGAACAATTCTATATATTGAAGGGAACAATTCTATATATTGAAATTGTTTGTTTACAACTTATATTGAAGGGAACAATTCTATATAAATATTTGTGGTCGGAGACATTGAGTAGCATTGTTTTTTGTGTGTTTTTGGAGACATTGCGTATAAATATTTGTTGTTGGAGACATTGAGTAGAATTGCCTTTTCTGTGTTTTTGGAGACATTGCGTAGAATTGCTTTTTCTGCCCATAGCATAGAATGGATAGATTTAATTGCAAGAATTCATGCAGTAGATTAGATGCGCTGCTCACAGGCCTTATTCAAACGCTTCAGCAGACCTGTTTATTGGAGTTAGTAAAGCCTCAAAATGAGCAAAATCCCATCTTCGAGCACTTCTTGAAGATCCTTATGAAGGGCGTTGAATTGGTGAAAAAGTGTGAGAAGAGCAGCCCTTTTAATATTTTTCATATCCTCAGATATGGCTCTCAAATTCGTCAGCTCGAGAAGGAGATCTCTGACTTTCTTCAGTATCAGATGCCTGCCAG
>ML781496.1:327616-366431 GCA_009831015.1 Picea engelmannii
AAACTTGGGAAGTTGGAATATCTCAATATTTCATTGTGTGCGTACTTAAAAGAACTCCCCGAGGAAATAGGACAACTAAGGAAACTCAAGGAGCTTGACATGAGAGAGTGTTCTCGGTTGAGAAAGTTGCCTAAATCAATTGGGGGGTTGATATCTTTGAAGCATGTTACATGTGATGAGAATATTGGGATGCAATGGATGCATGTCAAGAGATTTTCCATTATGGATCTTCAAGTTAATGTGGTAAAAGAACAGTTCAACTTGGATTGGCTAGATGGTTGACAACATACCTACACAATATGTAAATTCAAGTAGACTGATAGTGCACCAAGTTATATTTCTAGATCATTTTCTAGCAGTTCCAATTTATTGGCCATTTGGAATTAGCGAGTTAAAGTCTCAAGGGTTAGGAGTTATTGAATTAGTGGTTAGTGGATTATAAGTTAAGGGATTAACTAGTTAGGGGTTCAGTGCATTAACATTGTAATTGCTCATGGTCAACATAACTAGTTGTTATTAATAAATATTGTTTTTTTCACTCTATTGTGTCTAAATGGTAAATTATTTTGAAGTATTCAATTTTACGTTCTAAAGTATTTTTATTTTTTTATAATGATGCTATTTTTTTTTCAAATAATTTCAATCATTTGTAAATATTATGGTTATTACAATCAAATTCAATTAGAACATAATAAATCATAAAATATCAATGCAATGGATTTTATTTTTTGAGCAAAAATATTTTGTGAATTTTTAAAATTAAAGATTTAATATTTTGTTCTTATTTTTAAATCATTAAAAGCTACAAAGTTCATTTTCTTTAAAAAGAAATAGTTAAAATAGAACTTTGTCATAAGGGAAAATGGAATACCTAAAGAAAAAAAAAATTAATATTATAATCCCTATTTTGGTAAAAAAGCCTTCAATGGTCCAATAGGATATGTTACTATTGTGAGGGAAATCGCCTTACGAACTAGCAAATAGGGTTATCTTATGCATGCATATATGACCAAAAGAAATCTACTTTCTACCTTCGTCCCCAGACTTAAACCCCATTCATTTTCAGCAAATACATGGTTAGACCAACATACCTTGTTCTGGATGTTCGATGTCGATCCCCCTTCACGCTTGATCACTTGTTGGCAACTATCCTTTCAAGATTGACCTGCGTACAAAACAAGAAACAAACTACATATTCATTTTACCTATAGACTAATGGGTTAGAGATTCAAACATATATTTACTGAATTATGAAGAACTCATATAGTGGGACAGGAAAAACATTTCTTTATTATTAACTTTAATGAATCAACTTACAATGTCGAGACCGGCCACTGCTCCACGAATCCTGATCCTGGGCTCCTCTTCAAATGTCCTCCAACTTCTTTGCTTTGTATGTCTTCTTGCACAAGGATGGCTAAAGGGTTGGGACAATGGGAATATGCAATTGGGCAAAGTTTCTTTACTCTATTTCTCCTTCTTCCAAATGGGACCCCTAACCCTTCTTTTATAGACTAGAAGAAGCTAGGTATTTGGATGAACCCTCGGCCATGCATGGTCGAGAGTTTCAGTTAACTCACCCAAAGTTGTGTGTTCCGTCAGCAACTTTCCTTTTTTCGTGCTTTTGTCGGTTCACACGGGCTATTTTAGGTCAGCTAGCGTGTACACATGTGCAGTAATGGAGTAGGGTGCGTGGGCCTTTGTAAAAGAGGTTTTTAAAAGAGTTGTTCAACTGTGCTTTGACAAAGAAGGGATATGAGATGGCCTGATGCCAGGTAAGCATGTATGGTGCAAATTAGGGTTATAACAGATGCCCCCTAATGTGTGAGGTCAAAAGAGCATCTGATGGCCAAAATACATTACCAATCTTTACTGATGTGCCAAACAAGTGAGCCCAGGGACCAGGAACCGGGAGGCGCCATCTGAAAAATAACAAATGTCTCACCGAGGCGGGCATACCCATGTTCGGGATAAAATAGAATCATGGCTACCAATCAAATACACTGTAGATCCATGTCAAATAACTATATAAAGTGTAGCCGCGAACAATACATAGTGGAGCTACATCTCGAAATAAAAAAGATATACATATAGAGTATCCATCTTCTAGAAGCTGATACGACCTGATGGCTAGAGATGAGATCTTTAGAGCTTGAGCAACAAATTCAAAATATTCAAAACTCAAAGTAGGGGTGTAATATGAGTGTACGACTTCACTACCCAGAGGTCTTCAACAACTCGTCGGTCATGGACTATATAATCTTGATTATCAGACTGAAGGCTTCATTGATTTCGAACAAGGACTTAATTGGACATTCAGGATGGTCGGGTATGAGGGAAAGAGACAAATTGCAAAGGGTCCGACTCAGGCTTGGTAGAAACTTCCCTTGGACAACAACATGACATATGATGAGACTTAGGCAACATGGCATTAATCATAAGTTTACGAAGAAGGAGGCAACGCAAACTCTCCATATGTTTGGAAGAATAACCAAATGGAGGAGAACACAACTCTATGTAGTGAGAACAGCTTCCTAAGGTCGTATTACATCCCATAGTTTGATGAACAAACATACATATGTGCTTTATCCAAGGGCGAATCATTATGCTGCCAATAAAGAAAATACTTTTCCCTTCCTCTTTTTGGGGTATATTTGATTTTTTTTGTCTTTTTCAATAATTTTGAAAAAAATAAAATGAATGTTACGTTACAATGGAGGAACGAGTGTTGCAAACATACAATTTCAAGGCACAAGGACAATACTGATGTTCAAAATAATGATACTCGGGAAAAATCCTCTGGGGGCCAAGGGTGTTAAAACGCAGAAGCAAATTGTTACAAGGTTGGCGTATAAGATATGCAAACATGATTAACATAACACACAATGGTAACGTCCTTCGATGTAAGTTTAAAGAGCCCAGAGAAGGTAAGCTCGGTGGTTTTTCATAATTAGAGGGTCTGAAAAAACATAAAAGGAGACTCCATTGGGGTACCTTTTTCGAAGATAGTCTAGTCGGTTCAAAAAAGGGGTAAACTAGCACCGACAAGACGTCTATTCAAAACCATTTTAATGAGTGTGATAAGGACAATATCACTCGACCATTTTTTCATTTTTAAGGAGTCTGAAAAAAGATTAACTATGGACTCCATCAGGAATGTTCTTCTAGACCATTTTAACGAGTGTGAAAGAATAAGGTCACTCGATGATCTTTTCAATTTTAGGGAGTCTGAAAAGAGCTTAACTATGGACTCCATGGGGGTTCCTTCTTCATAAGTTTAGTCCCTCAGGCTGGAAAAAGGGATAAAATTATACCTGAGAGTACTCTTCTATAGAACTGAAGTTCCATAGAGTATACCTTTGTTCGTACAGTTGACCATTCGAGCCGAAAAAGGGGTAAACTACCATCGGACATATGTGACTTCAAATTTTAGTTTAACGAGCGTGAAAGGCCACAAGATCACTCGAAAATCTTTTCATGTTTAGAGGGTCTGAAAAATGGCTTAAAAGAAGACCCGTTATTTTTTGGGAGTCCTAAGGGTGAGGTCAAGAGCGAAGAAGAATCATGCAAATGAGGCTCAAACTCATATTCAGGAAAAACTACAAGGACTCTTGAGCCTACAGTGTTTTAGGGACAACATGGATACCATAATGCAACCAGGATCTACCCAGGGCATCCATCTTCCGGTAAGCTCTACCACCAAGTTGCGACACTTCTAAAGCAGCTATGATGGTTTTGTGTCACAACCTGATGGGATCAATCCTATGGAAAAGGAAAAAGACAATGAGATACAAAATTCAGGGTAGAAACCTAACCTATATGCTCAAGTCGGTCGTCGGAAAAAAAAATCCACGGACCGTCGAAAATTACTCAAAACTCAAAAAAAAATAAAAAAATTCCCAATACCCGATCAAATCCCTCCTATGCAACTCATGAATCACTCTAAATGTTTTTTTGTATAAATAAAATGACAAGGGAGGCCAAAAAAATGACAAAAAGAGGTCAAAAAGTCGCTGGCCACTCATTATCACCATTGCTGATTTGGAAATTGACTCTGGAGCCAAAAGACCCCCTTTGTCAAAAGCGGTGATTCCAAGAGCTACAGTGGACGAAACGAACTTATGTCTGGACCAAGTAAGTACAAACTCTCTTATCTTTCATTTTATGTCTTTATTTTTGCATTGGGTTTCATTTTTTAGGGGGGCATCGACCTTTAAAAGGTCGGCCCTAGGTCCATGCGGGCTGTCTCAGGACAGGTCGCAAGTACATTCGGGCAGAGAAAACTCTACGAGCACATACACATGACTGTCGCCATTACATCATGTGTGGACCCCCTTATTGAATGAAAACGGATTCAAAAGAAAGGGTTAACCCTCCTGAACCTTTGTGTTTTGCAGGATGTATGTCCACTGGATAGAAAGAGAGCATGAAGAGGTTAGTGAGTTGGTCGAGGAAGACCCCAATGTTATGGCTACTTTGATGCAATGTGGGTTACTCAAGTTTTTCTTATGTCCTTTTATGTGGGCACAACCTAGGCTACTGAATGCCTTGGTTGACTACTAGCATTCGCATGTAGAGGCATTCATGTTAGAGGGGAAATCACTGGTGCCCACGGTTGAGGACATTTACTTTTTGACTGGCCTCTCTAGGAGAGGGGAACCAATCAACTTCTGGAATTTTCCTTTGGGGCCGCATAACATAGCGGAATTGATAGGTCTATACTGTGCATATGATACAGACTGTTCAAGCACGCAGGTGCCCATAAGAAAGATCACTGACTTATCGCTACATGCGATAGTATTTCTTATTGGGCGAATTACTGGTTCTGCGGCTCTGCATCAAGTGTCCCGTGCATAGATGAACTGTGCAGTCCAGTGCTTAAATGCACAAGTTTTTGATTGGAGTACCACATTGCTTGAGTGTATGAAAAGGTAGTTGACGGATTGTCATTTGCAGACACATAGGAACTTCGGGTTCGGGGCCATTATGTGTTCGTTCTTTTTTGAGAGAGTTCCAAGTTTTAGTCCTCGAGTAGTGGTACGAGGACATAAGGCCTCTCTTCTTGCTATGTGTAGATGGGTGGTATTACTGCCGTGAGACGGTGGCGGAAGGACCAATGAGTCCTTCGATGATGATTTTTTCGTGTGGTTGTCACAACAGATCCCGGTTATAGAGGATTACCCCTATGCCGGGATTGATTTCTCGAGAGACCCGGAGATACCAGTACCTCCTGGTGAGGAGTGAGGGGAGATGGGTAAGTCTCCATCTTTGTAGTTTTTTGTGTTTTAAACATATGTAATTTTTATGTTGTTTTGTTATATATATCATTTTTTTTGTTATGCCAGAGTATTTGACGGATATGTGTTCATTGTGTGCAGATGTGGGACTAGTGCGACCCACTGACTATGTGAGGAACAGGTGTCGTCCTCAGCCAGGGGCCGCACCTGCCGCTGCAGGGGGACTAGTAGTAGCAGGATATCTTCCAACCGAGGAGGCTAAGAGGGTATTGAGACGATTCAAGTGGAACTTTACTGCACTCACTCACACGGTCCCGATGGCAGAGATTGAGGACCTGCCACCATCTATGCAACCTCATCTAATGGGGGCACCACAGATGTGGGTCCGGTTGTTTTGGAGTTTAGCCAATGTTGTGGATCAGTATAATAGGGCCCACAGGCCTTGACTTTAGCTAGACATTTTTACGTGCCACGAGCACTACTTGTATATATTGTTTGAGGGCATAAGCCTTGTGACTCGTTATTGGTCCTATTTTTGAGGTGCTTGCGTCCATCAGTGTACTCTGGTTACTTTATGATATTATATATGGTTTTTTTTTTGGTCTTTCATGTCTTATGGATCATGTGTGCAAAAAATGTATTTACATGTTTATGTGAATGTTCTTTCCTATGTGTGCAAGATGCCAATCTAAAATTTGATTAGCTAGAGTATCTATAACTTGGTTTAATCTCTTAGGAACATGAAAATATGTAATATAATCAAAGTTTCGTTCTAAGAGACGTAACCTAAGGAATCGTCAGTGTAAAGTTGGAACATGAACCCGGTATATTCTGTTTAACTAAGACACAACCAGTTGAGCATCGAGATAGAGCTGGAGATGAGAGATACCCAATGACAAAGCATCACAAAGAAACTCAATAACTGCACTATACTCGGTGACATTATTTGTGGTGTCACCTAAGCATATACCTCCAGAAGATAATAATTGGCCTTGAGGTGTAAAGATTACCCAAGCTGCAGAGGCAAGCCTCCGAGTGTGCCAACTAGCACCGTCTGCATACCCAACGAACACCTCGGAATCACTTGACATCTGCCACAGTGATGAAAGATAACATCAACAACACGTCCATAACAATAAAAGAAACTAAAAAGTAATAGTACAAAGACTATACATATGTTACAAAAATTTACCCACAATGACCTACCTATGAGTAATACTTCTTGAGGTAGAGCCCATTTCTAGGCTCTGCCAAAGCATTCCCTTCAAAATCAACTAGATGATAAGCGCCCTTTTTTAAAACCTCTTTTATGATGAAAGGTCCGAACCACATGGGTTTGAATTTTCCTGCCCCCAGGGGGTCCTTATCTTGGTCATAGACCAGGACAAGGTTGCCTTCATAGAAAATCCGAGGATGAACGGACCTATCATACTGAAACTTGACCTTATGTTTGTGAGCCTCATTAGCCAAGGCCACATCATGACGCTTCTCATTGAGCTGATCAAGGTATACTAGTCGTTCTTCAAGTGGAGAAGTGTCTGGCATTAATTGTACTGCCAATTTTAGAGACGGGATCTGACATTCGATGGGCAAGACTACCTCCAACCCGTAAACAAGTTGAAAAGGTGAGAAACCGGTTGCAGTGTTAACAGGTGTTCGGTAAGCCCATAATGCTGAGTATAACATCAAATGCCAATTTGACTTGGCTGAGTTAATAGTTCGTTGTAGAATGGTCTTAAGAGTTCTGTTTACAGCTTCCACCTGCCCATTTGCTTGGGGGTAGTAGGGTGATGAATGTTCTTGTTGTAGCCCAAGCTTTGATGTTAACTCGATCATCATCTAGTTCTGAAAGTGATTGCCATGGTCAGTGACAATCTCCCTTGGGACGCTGAACCTTGCTATTATTTGATTGAATAAAAAGAGAGTTGCAGTCTCTCCATCATCTTTAAACGTTGGCATAGCTTCAACCCACTTTGTAAAGTAGTATACAACTACAATGATATAGCGATTCCCCCTTGCTGAAGGAGGGTTGCATGTAGTGTAATCAATCCCCCACTTAGTGAAGGGAACAACTGTGATGACAGGAAACATGGGATTGGGATGTGCCCTCATCTTCCGAGAGAATATTTGGCATGGGTGGCACTTCTTGACCGATTCGACACAATCTTTGATAAGTGTCGGCCAGAAGTAACCTGCGCATAGAATCTTTTGGGATGTTGCCAACCCAGACAAGTGACCGCCACAAGCTTTGGTATGGAAATCGTTAAGCATGATAACCGCTTCTTCGTGAGTGAGACATCGACGTAGGATGTAGTCTACACCTCTCCAATACAATGTATGATCAAGTATGAGATAATTCTTAGCCTGATGGCGTATGCGTCGACGCTCATCATGAGAAGCAGTAGTGGGGAACTTCAAAGTCTGGAGATAGATAAGTATATCTCTGTACCAGGGATCCGAAGAGGTGATAAAAAACATATCTCCTCTAATAGGCGACTCTTCAGGCACAAGATCACCTGACTCAACCAGAAGTTCCGAAAGAAGTTTTGCGAAGACCAGTGACTTTTTGGACTTCGCTAAAACAAAATCCAAGTCGAACTTCTGGAGGATGACTATCCATCTACTGATTTTTCCACTTATTACCCGTCGTGTCAACATGTACTGAAATGGATTCATGACATCAATGACGGTGGTCTTGCGAAACACAACATAATAACGGAACCGTTGAACAACATGGACTACTGCCAACGCAAGTTTTTCGATATGAAAATAATTGAGTTCCGGTCCTACGAGGCCTCGGCTTAGGTAATAGATGACATATTCTAAGAATAGGTCATCTTCCTGAACTAAGACCATGCCAATGGTTGACTCTGCTGCAGCCAGATATAATAGGAAATCCTTGTTATAGTTAGGTGGCCAGAGCAGAGGGGCAGTTGTGAGTGCATGTTTCAATGCAGCGAAAGAGCGTTGAGCGGCATCATCCCAATAAAAAAGAACGTATTTTTTAAGTAAGTGCATGAATCCCTTGGTGATATCGGTGTAGTTAGCGATAAAGGGTCTTAGAAAATTCACCTTGCCCTGTAGACTCTGAAGGATTATGCGTGGGGGGGCAACTGAATTATTGCCTCAACCTTGAGAGGATTGACCATGATCCCTGTTGTTGACAATATGAAACCTAACAATCATCCTGACATTATGAAGAAACTGCACTTGTTTGGCTTCAAGCAAATCCAAAAGTAGCGACAACGTTCGAAGATAAGTTAGAGGTGTGTGGGATGATCCATTCTCTTGTGAGATCGATATGTTAAATCATCTAAATAGGCCTCGACTATATGCTTGAGGTCATGGAAAGAAAAAGACATGGCCCGCTAAAAGGTCGCTCCAACATTTTTGAGAACGAAAGGCATCTTACGATACATGAATGTACCCCATGGACAGATGAATTTCATTTTGTGTTGGTCTTCGGGTTTGATTTGTATTTGATTATATCCCGAAAAACCATCCATGAAAGAAATGGCTTCGCAACCGGCACATTCATCAATGATCTGGTCGATGAAAGGTGTGGGAAAATTATCTTTGGAACAAGCCTTGTTCAAATCACGGAAGTCTGTACATACAGAAATTGTGCCTTGTTTTTTATTGACCAACACGAGGTTTGACACCCATTGGGTCAAATGGATAGGATAGATAAAACTGGCTTATAGCAATTTCTCAACCTCAACCTTAATGGTTGCTGCTTTCTTGGGGTTAACTAGACGAAGTTTTTTCCAGACAGGATTGGCATATGGATACATTGTGATTTCATGTTCAACTATTTTTGGATCGATGCCTGGCATTTCCTCATAAAACCAGGCAAAAATGTCGCGGAATTCTTTAAAAAGATCTGTGTAGATTTGAATCTCTTTGGGGGAGCAGTCAGCTATGACGAAGACATTCTCCACGATGCCAGGATTTCAATAAATATTGATCGGTAAGGTTTCAACGATAGTTTCCATATTACCCCCAGCATAAACTTCATGTGTAGCTAAGGGATTAATAGGACAAGACCGATCTCCCATCATAGTCACGGTGAATTCTCCCACTTCAATTCGGCTTAACTCTGGGGGGAAGTATGATCTGTGATGAAGATCTTCTCAGGGTTTATCCAGACTAGTCATTGCTTCATCAGAGGGCAAGACTAAGTCTAATGAATCGGTGTGAGCGAGAGAACCCTGAGCCCAAATAGGCTCTAGAAGTGGATCGAACTCTTGTGCAGGAGATGGATCAGTGTGGGATAAAATTTGCTGGACTAAAGAGTATGCTACTTCAGCTGCAAACAAGGGCATGGACATGCCCGGGTGCCCTGTCCCATCCATCGTGGCCGATGGGGAAGGAAGTATCCACGGATCGTCGAAGTAATTCGTGCAGAACGATGAAACTTGAAAAATCTCAACCTTATGATGATTGGATATAAACTAGATATTGCCTTGAGGAGGTGGATAATCGAAGGTACCCATCAAACATGGGCACAAACCAACCCCTACATTGACGACACCTGTTTGAGGATTATCAATCATCGGGACCGTGGATGCCCCCAATGCAGGGTCAGGTTTGGAGAAAGACAATTGATCGATGGTCACTATCCATCCCTCATGTGGAAACAACAAGATCTGAAAAATTGTAGCAACCACAGCTTGCATGGCATAATTCCAACTCCTCCCTAATAAGAGGTTATAATCAAGGGGAGCATTGACTACATCTACTTCGACACACACGGTCTTCCCTCCTAACTGAATGGGGAAAGAAGGAACGATACCATGTGGCTGGAATGAATGACTGTCGAAAGCTGTGAGGAGAGTAGGTGATGGAGACAAAACGGGCTGGCCAACGGCCTTCCAACATGCCAATGACATAATGCATGTCAAGGCGCCGTCATCAACCACCATGCAGAAGATATTCTGAGTAAAAATTTTCGTGGGATAAGCCAATACTATATGAAACGCTACGTGGTATGGTAGACAAGGTTTTAAGTTAGTTGTATCTAGCATGATTGTACGTGGATTACAAGTCTTGGTAGATCCTAAAGTGGTTAACAAGGCTTTCCTCTAGGAAGGGAAGCTTTGGAGGACCTCCAAAGCGAACATCGCACAAGGGGTTTGTGATAAATCTTCCACCACAGAGTAGTTATGGGCAGCCCTTGCATTTGGGTTATGAGAAGCTTTTTTGAATGTGTCTTTGGGAATGCGTGTCATTGTTTCACCCAACGTCTTCTCAATCTGTAGAGGAAGAGATGGGAGTTCAACTTCTTTACCCTTCTCAGAAGTGCTTGGTTTACTATAGTCATGTTCTCTAGTCGATATAAAAGAATCACCCCTCACCATATATACATTTGGATGCGGGGTTATTCATAGGTGGAGATGGTTCTTGGCTACCCCCTTACGTGCTTGCAGAGGCTTGGGTTAGATTTTTCCCATGTTGAAATGGATTGGTCAACACAGCAGGTTGTTGCTGCATCACAAACTTTTGGGCTTCTGCAAGCCGAGGACATAGATGGGTCGGGTGGTCTTCCGTGCACAAGTTGCATGGATACCTTGCCTTTCGTTTCTCAGTGTTGTCTCTACCAGCATTATCGGTAGGTTTTTTAGCCCCCTTACCCTTCTTTTGTTTTTTTTTTCTTTCCTTCAGGTTGCTGGGTGGACTTTGGGTTAGTCGATTGCACTGTGTGTACCTCCAATGTTTTGGTAGGGGGAGCAGCCAAAGTAGTAGTTTGGCTGGCCGTTGTGTGTTGTATAGATAATTGTTGCAACTGCTTCATCAATTTCTCAGCGGGCTTTGTTTGTGTTGAACCAACAATACCATCGGCATGTGGTCCAACTCTCTGTCTAGTCTTATCAAGTATTGAGCATGGCGCATCTGGCAATATGTTGTATAATAAACTGGACTGAGAATAAATGAGATCAAATTGTTGAGCTCTCATGATGGCATCTTCTTTGGAGAATACTCCCGACGTCGCGACGTCTTTGGATAACTGTGGGACCAAAGACTTAAGGAACCACTCAAGTAGGAATGCTAGTGGGACTAGCACCTTAATTAAACTCTTTCAGCGTCTCCATTTTTGGATGTGATCAGATATATGGTCCGTTGTTGTCTATTTGAAATTGGCAAGCAGCTCTGTGCCAGCGTCATATCTCACAAGTAACTGGAAATGGTTTAGGAAAGCCATTGCCAGTTCGCTGAAGGAAGAGTATCTTAAGCGATCGAGCTCATTGTACCATTTCGCGGCACTCCCAATGAGAGTACGCTGAAACAATCACAACTGTATGGAGTCGTCTTTCAATGATTTAGATGAGCACCAAATATGGAAGGTAGTCACATGATCTCCTCGATCTTCGTTAGGCTCGACTTCGAACTTTGGGATGTCTGAAGGCAACTTTGTCGGCATAGGAGGCCAACGCAGATCGTGACAGATAGGGTCATTCAACAACATTTTCAAATCGGGCAAGTGCAAATTCGCCAAGAAGGGTAGTTTGGGTTGTTGGTGATAACCTAGGAAAAAGGGGCCTGGAGTTTGACTGGCACCAGGTTTCCAGGAAAAGTTCGGCTGCTGGCCCGGACTCTGGTAGAAACTGTGGCCTTGGCCAACGTATGGATTTTGCATATGTGGAGACATCATCAGCTGATTTCCAAAATAGGACATAGATGGTTGGGCATGCATTACATTCGAAGGACTTTGGGAAGGGTTGCCCCATGTCAGTCCCGTGGGGATAGGCATAGTAGTTTGTCTGGGGTTCCATTGACTGTGGAAAGAAATACCCCAGATCGACATTCCAGACGAGGGAACGGATCCCTGCCAAGAATTCCAAGGCTCTGATGCGGAAGAAGTTCCTAGGTTTGCCCCTTGTGCAGGAATAGTACCCTGCATAGGAATAGGTTGTCCAAAACTGGGATTGCCCCCAGTCGGGAAGGCGGTTGACAAGAAGGTATTGTTATCAAATGTTTC
Source organism: Picea engelmannii (assembly GCA_009831015.1). Taxonomy (NCBI): domain Eukaryota; kingdom Viridiplantae; phylum Streptophyta; class Pinopsida; order Pinales; family Pinaceae; genus Picea; species Picea engelmannii. Next base: position 339,833 of record ML781496.1, read on the forward strand.
GGTCAAAGAAAATGGTGTTGAACCTACCAACATATTATGCGTAGGTGGTCCTTGACTCCCCGCTCCAAATAAACTATGGTGTGTAGGTTTCCCGACGGATTGTTGATGCGATCCACCGAGTGAAGGGGATGAAGGAGGTATATGACCTCCTCCGTAAGGGAAAGCGTTAAAAGGAGCGAGAGTGCCCCCATGTGACCTTGTAGAGGAGCGTTATAGCTCCCTACCCCTAGACCTGAAGTCTGTAAAGTGGAGTAGGAAAGTATAGGACTTGTACCCAAACTAGGCATCCCGTATGAGAACAGAGGGCCTATCGCACTTGGTGTCAAAGGGGTTGTGGCCGCTGCCAAAGATCAGATTGGACTACTATGCGATGTAGAGGTGGTTGAGACCATGGTGTCTCGGATCAATGACGGTGAGTTAGGAGGTGAAAACTCTCCTGTGGTGACAACCATAGTGGGAATTGAATAATTCCTAGAAGGAGTAACAACATTTGTTTCCATTACTGCGTGCAACACTGTCTGGCACTTGTAAGGATAAATCAGTATGATGGTAGGTGCCTAAAGATCAGTGGTAGAAGTTTCAACCAGACCAAAATATTTTTCTCTTAGGTCTAAGATGGTCAATTCCTCTGGATGTTGGTCGGGTACAATTTCTTGTGACCCAGTCGCTTCAAAAGACCCTTGTTGGTCTAGCTTTCGCCTTAGTGGTGGCAAGGGTGGCTCTAGTGTAACCGGTGGCAGGCCAAGAAGCCTTCATGATCGGTGGAGCTCATGATCCTCCACTGTGTGAGAGGATCAAATACACTCTAGGGTATTCTAAACGTTCAAAAGTAGCACACACTAAAAACGTCCCTATAAGAGAAGACAGGAAAACAATAATTTATTAGAAGAACAGTTACAACAACCAACACTAGAGAAACTTACCGGTGCAAGTGCAACTCGAAAACGGAAGCACCCTCTAGGTATAATCTACAAAGCATGGCCTAATGTCTATCCCAGGTACCACGATATACCCCGACAGTCACCTATGTATGTCCCTAAAAAAGGATAGGCAACTAGGTTGCCAGGGCGTGAACAGTAACCAGGCGGGTACAGTTGAAAGTCGGGTAGACCACAATGAGCAGGGTATCGAGCCTGAAACCTATCAAGGGTATCGAAAGAAAGTGGTCCAGAAGACAAATGAGGACCTCGAATGGATTCAAGACCCACGAATCCCCGTGGCAAATGCAATCGACGGAATCCCAAGACAAACCCTCTATATGTGTTCTCCACTACGATTGGTCTATCTTTGGAGGGGTTATATCCTCTAACTTTCCGCATGCAACCTCGTGTTTATCCCTTGTGTTAGAGGGGGGTCCTGGATAACTTTCATGATACTAGACTTAGACACTCTCTAAATCAGACTCCAATGTTTGTTTTTAATGGCCTTGAAGAGTTTCCTCTCCAACCTAATCCAAGGCCCTAATCCTGAACTAGTTGGTTAACCCTACAAACATAAGAGTCCAATAAATTTTAGATTTAGCATTAATTTTATGGCTTGTCCTATTTCAAGGGGTATGAAATTGAAACTGATGATGTGTAAAATACGAAAGTAAAAATGAATAAAAAGCTGGAAACAAAAACTTTCACTTAATGCAAAATTTCAACAACTTTTCAATTTTTATTTTTTTTTAATTTTCTAAGATTTTTGGACAACAAAATCAAAAAGAATTTCACTCGACTACGAGCTACTTATGATCTAAGTAAAATGCAAAGAACTTATGAAATAAAATACTTTTCCCTGGTTACTAATGCGAAATCACACTCTTCAACCAAACAAGAAAATGAAAGAGAATTTTTTTTTTTTTTATTTAAATGTTGATAAAGCAAAAAGGAAAAACACCAACAAGTAAAAAACCAAGAAAAACAATTCTGGCCTAACCGTAGATCACAAAGAATCACTTCAAGAAATCACACACTAGCAACTTAAAAAATGACTCTCACACTTGTCTAAAAACCCTAAAAAATTCTTTTTTATGACAACTTTTAAATGAGAAAAAGCAAACTAAGGCTAAGATTAATCCTAAAGTACTGACTGCTAAGACAATGATTCAAAAACCTGAGAGGTATAACTCTCATCAAGGGAAAGGATGACTGCCTTACCCTCAACAAAAACTATCATGTACAAGCACACTTATGACAATCCAACAACAAGCGTGTGCACGCGAGCTGTGTAAAGCCAGAGGGTGTGTACATGCACGCTGGCCTTATACATGCCGCATGTATCTCTAAAACTCTAAAACAAAATAAACACAGTCAATCCAAACCAAGAAGAGACCAGATATTGAGAACCGAGATCCCTTGAAGGCTTAGACACTCTTTTTAATAGAAAAATCAAACAATGTACGGAAAAGAAATCGTAAAACAAACCAATCTAAGACAAGATTGCAAACAACCAAGACTTAGAAAGAATTCCAGAAAACCCCTGAGAATCACTGATTCTGACAGGGAAGAGGATGACTGCCTCCAAAATTTTCTATAATCTACACACTACTGCTACTTCTTCAGCTAGCGTTTACACGCGGGCTGTAAGAGAGTAGGGCACGGGTACACGTGTGCAGAACTTGTGCAGGTTGTGTGTACCTATGTGGGTCTAAAAAAAACACAGTCAAGCAAATAACAGAGACAGGTGGTATGGAAAACCAGACTCTCTGCTAGCTCAGACTTTGCAGAAACTTCAAAAAACAGGCAAGAAAACCAGTCTTTTAAAACTACCCTAAAACAAATAAAATTCCTAGGAACCCTAGAGACTTCCCCAGTATGGTCGCCAATTCTATTGTGAGCGAAATCCCCTTACGGACTAGCAAATAGGGTTATCTTATGCATGTAGATATGACCAAAAGAAATCTACTTTCTACCTTCGTCCCCAGACTTAAACCCCATTCCTTTTCAGCAAATACATGGTTAGACCAACATACCTTGTTCCATATGTTCGATGTCGATCCCCCTTCACGATTGATCGCTTGTTGGCAACTATCCTCTCAAGATTGACTTGCGTACAAAACAAGCAACAAACTACACATGCATTTTACCAAGATTGACTTGCGTACAAAACAAGCAACAAATTGTTATAACCCTAATTTGCACCATACACCCACTACATTGTCTTGGCTCCAAGAAGACAACAAATCTTGCTTCATGAGTTAACAAGTCCAGTCTCATGGTAAGTGTCATTTTAATATTTGAAGCATTTGAACATGTTGCAAAGAATCCTTTCTTGATTATGTAACATTTTCTTGGAAATTATACTTTTTGCCTAGTTTAATCTTGGTGGGTTGCATGGTTTCTTAGTAAGTAGGTCACCCTCATTAAAATGGTTTCTATTGGGTGGTTCCTTGAAGGGTCATCATACCATTCCCGCTTATACTTACCACTTTCCACACTTATTCCCCTTCCGTTTTCTCATCTTTTGGGATTTTGGGCTCATTGACACCAAGAAGGGCTTGTACCTCATTTCATGGGAAGAAGGTGCTAAATGCCTAGAGGTGTTGTAGTTGGAAATTTTTTAAAGCCAATGATTATCCTTTCAAATGCTCACCCTAAGGTCCTGAGAGAAATGAAAATATACTCAATAAAAATCAAGGACCTTCTAGAACATATAATTAATAATTGTCCTGCTTGTTGGGGGAATGCATTTTGTGGTGTTTTTTACTTTCCATTTCATATGGCACTCAATGTGTTCCTAACTCCAAGTGGCATTGTGGTGCTCTTTACTTTCCTTTACACATATCAATCAATGTTAGAACTATAATAAATTAAATGAAATGTCTTGGAAAAATGTTGTGTTGCAAATGAAGGACACAACACACCCTCCACAAAGGAACCCATAAATCAGACAATACGAACCCTTGATATGTCAAGAACCCCATGCCCAAACGTATTTCCCCAATCCACCTCATAGTCATCACATGACCTAGATAGGGTCCCCTTGGGAAACATTCCTTGACTTGGGGATTGGTTTACCCAATATGGCACCATGACACCCCTCCCATACCTAAATTAGGAAAAACTTATACAGTCTTTCATCATTTGTTTAGTTTGAAAAGCAGGGGTTTGATGCACATGTTTAGGTGGTTCTTGTATTAAATGTGGCTTACTTAGAATGATACTTGTGACTTGTGGACCCCTGGAGGGCGTACTTGTTTGTCTTTGTAGCAAGACCTTTCCCACAGGATGGACATTGGACATGAAGAAGACCATGGATGATGAACGTTGCACTTAGAGGACATAGGCTATTTCCTTTGGAGGCACCTTGGCATCATTGGAGGATGAGTTTTCACCCTTGTATATTGCAAGGGAAAATTTAAGAGTTCAACCCCTTTATGTAGAGATATGACTTTTCATTGGAGTCTTTTGGGTGGCTAGGGTTTCCATATAAATATGGATAGCCAAGTGTTGTGAGACACACATTATCCCACTAAAACTCTTGAGTTTTAGTGGGTACCCATCCTACCAAAATTTTGCAAGGTACTACTCATTACTTACCTTACTAGCTATTCATTTATAATATGAAGGTTTCTACACAGTCTTCAAAGTCAATTTGATGAAAATTTAATTGTGGGTACAAAAATCTATCTTATAAGCTCCTTCCTTATGTCCTCACAAGCCTTAAATGTTTTATGGAACAAAATCATCCACAACGATAAGCTCCAAAACCTTATACATATGACCTAGATTAGATATCGTCGACCCTTTGTTTTTGACACTGCCCTGCTTCATATATCCAATATTTATGATGATGATTCCTTTGCAACATCGTTGTCAGGAAATCACGATGGGAACATACCCCTTGAGACATATCTCCTAAAATTCAACAATGATACTATTTCCTCGATAAACCATATCATTACGTAAATGTCAACAAGGGATTGTGTTGATTAAGGTTGGTTGTTTTTGATGTCAACCCTTGAAGAAATCCCCATAGCACAAAGGTTGGGTAATGGACCCATTATTTGATGTAAATATGACTCGTTATGGTCCCCTTATGGTGAAATCCCTCACAGGAAGACGCTTTGTGGATTGAGTTATCCTAGAGAACCCATGCTTATTTGTGGAATAATGAGATGAACGCCAGTTAATTTGTTAGTGAAACTATCCTATATGGATAATTCTTGTCATTCCATTTCCGGTGGTATGTGGAATGTCACATAATCCTCACGGTTAGAGAGTTATGGCCATGAGAAGTTGGAGAACCTAGGTTTGGGTAATGGACCCAAGTTTGTTTGATGGATAATGGTATGAGTTTTGATATATTTTTAGGTAATAATATTCTATATGGATATTACAATTCATTTCATTTATGGTGGTATTTGAAACGTCACATAACTCCTCACGGTTTGAGAGTTATGGCCTTACGAAGTTGGAGGACCCTCATATGTCATCTAGAAGCCCCAAAAGGTCAAAGTAGTCAAAGTGGTTTAATAGATTTTAAAAGGTAAATAATAAAGTGAAATGATGAGTGTACTATAATTCAAATCGAATACAAAATAAATTAATTCAATAATAAATTTAATGGAGAAATTAGAAGTGGGTTAACCCTAAAATAAGGAAAGTGGGCAAAGTGACCTAGAAGATGTTTTTAAGGAAGCTACTTGGAGAGTATAAATAAGAGGCAAGGCTCTCTCATTTAAGAAAAAATTGAGAATATTGAATACCTATAGGTGTCTGAGGTAACCAAAGGATATATAAGCTGAATTTATGAGGAAAGTGAAGAAAAGAAGGTCAGAATTCAAGGAAGGATAAATTCTTTTGATGATGCTTTCTAAGGTATGTTTGTTTCAAGTCATCTCACCATTTTCACAATAACCTTTTTTCTAGAATGATTCAGAACATGAAATTTCTATTCCATTGAGGAAACATATCCAAGTATCTGTGGTAAAAAATTCAGATTGTGGTTCATTGTATTTTTGGAGTTACACTCCGTGGAAAATAGGGTTTGTGGCTAGTCCTGAAACTAGTCAAAAACATGCATTTCGAGTAAAAACGTCATAACTTCTTCATAACAGATCCAAATTTAGTAATACCAAATGTATTGGTTATACTATAGTCTGTAGTATTTCATGTAACATTTTCAGATCAATTCAATAAATATTCCGTGCAGGGCACGCTCTACAAGGTCGCTCTCTAGAATAAGCCAGAATTTAGTAAGGTGTGTCATTTTTTCCATAAATCATTTTCTGATAGGTTCCAAGTAGTGAAACCTGGAATAATTGCATAAAACACAATAAAGAACATTGTGTATCATTTTCATATATTTATTCATTACAGGTACAAAGTTATGATTATTTCAAGTTAGGATTGTTGAGTAATCCAAAACTAGGCTTGTGAGACTAAATAAACGTTTGATGAAAATAATAGTCTCTTGTTGTTAAAGTTAATGAAGTTTTGCAGGTATGTGATCATAGTTGATGAGTACTTGACACATGATTGGTACATACTTGGTACATGGTTGGTTGCACTTGTTTATGGTACAGGTTGATTACAAATTGTTTGGTACAGGTTGGTGCATGGTTGATGCACTTGTTTATGGTACAGGTTGATGCATGGTTGATGCATGGTTCAGATTATTGGTATAGGTTGTTTTCTACAGGTTTATTGGTACAAGTTTACAACGATATATCTCACAGTGATAGTGTGACAGTGTTTTCATCATTCTACTTCTACTTCAGGGCGGTTGGACGAGGCAAGGACAAGTGGTTGTAGCCACCTTCCAGTTGTAGCCGGAGAAAATAGGGGGTTGTAACCTCCTTCTGGTTGTAGCTAGAGAATTGGGGAGTTGAAGCTTCCATCAGATTGTAGCTTGAGAAACTAGGGGGTTGGAGCCTCCTTCCAGTTGCAGCTGGAAAAGAAAGGAAGTTGGTGCTTCCAATGAATGTAATTCTTCAAGACATATAAGATAAAGCATTCTGTGGTTTTCTCTCGATTTGGGTTTCCACGTAAAACACTGGTGTACTTTGTATGTGTGTGATTGTTCATTTCTTATTGCTCATTATTGGATAATAATTCTACATTGATATAACACTTGGATTATTTGGAGAAAAAAGATTATAATTACTCTATTACTTATTTACCCCCCCACTTAGTAATCCAACAGATTGGTCCTCAAATTCACATAGGGTAAAATACCTTGCTACATACTGGCTAGTTCCCAGCCCCTCCATTGCGTTATAATATAATCTAAATATGATTACCATTGATCAGTAGGTGCGTATGTGGCATTTTCTCAATGGCTCATCTTATTTAATGAAACCATTTTCGTCATCGGGAGGCATCACAAACATGCTTTCTATTCTCCATCTGAGACGTGTCGAGGACGATATGTCTCAAGGCCAATTGTCGGAGATCTAACACCGATACGATTCAACGGTGCATATTAGTATATCACCCAATGACGACATCAAGGCCTTTAAAATTTAACCTTTTCCTTCAACCTTGTAACAATAAAACCTTATTGAATACGATTCCATGAAAATAAGAGGGAGATATTTAACATAGATTACATAAATAACTAAAAATTAAAACCTTATAAAGTCATCGCACACCTTCCCCCCTTGGCACAAATTTCGAGAATACTAAGACATAATGCATCGTCATCAGAAGATATCCTTACGATCTCTACCTATAAATCAAGTTCTTTAATAAAATCCGACGATGATATGATCGGAGGATTCTTCCCCCAATTGACTCTACCCCGATGAGAACATGATCAAAAGACCTTTTACCTCATTAATTTATCTCTTCTGCCATATGCCAATGGTAACAAACACTGGACTACCTTGGTTAAATTTAACGATGAACTGTACAAATCTGACCGAGTCGGAGTTGTAAAACATCTGGTATTAATTGCATAGGGTTTGGGGGAAATTGAAAATATAAAAACCATGTTAAGACATAATTGACACTACACTGTTTGCAAAGCTGATAAAACACGAACATTGTGCCTATACATAAGTTGAGTAAATTACACTGAGAATTGTTGGATTACTGAGAGGGGGGTGAATTAGTAATATAGTTTTTTAATCCTTTTAACCACAGTATGCAAGTGTTATTTATCTGTATGATCAATATAGAATTATCATCCAATAAGTGCAGAGTAAATAAACGATGAACAAATGAACAATCATACACATACACACTACACCAATATTTTTTATGTGGAAACCCAATGCAGGAGAAAACCATGGAATGATTTTTCTTATTTATATTTAAGAATTGCATTCATTGGAAGCACTAACTTCCTTTGTTTTCCAACTGCAACTGGAAGGAGGCTCTGACCCCCTATTTTCAGGCTACAACCTGAGGGAAGCTCCAACTCCCCAATTCTCTAGATACAACCAGGAGGAGGCTACAACCCCCTATGTTCTTCGAATACAACCGAAAGGTGGATAGAACCACCTATCCTTGCCCCGTCCAACCACCTTGAAATATAAATGTCAAATGTAGAAACTAAATATGTCACTGTCCCAACCTGTTCTGTCAAATCTGTCACTGAGAAACCTGTCACTGTATACTCATCAACCAATCTAATCTAATCACATATACCTCAAACACTATACCACATGTTTGTAACTCAAACCATGTTCTAGAACCTCATTGTTATACAACCTCTATATGTACCAAGAACTTTAGCAACATACCTCAACCAAAAACCCTCAAACATGAACCAATACTAAACTTCAGTAGATCTACCTCATATCAATTCTACAGTAAGCCCTAAACTTCTAAGAGGGAATCCAATAGATTTACTAAGAAAACCCTCAACCAGATTCATAAATTCAACACTACACATATGAAAATTATACCTTTTTTCTTCTTGTAGCGTTTTGCTGCCATGATTTTTTTGCCGCACTTTTTCTACTGTGATTTTTCTACCGTGGTTTTTCTGCTGTGATTTTTTCGCCGCACTTTTCCTGCTGCGATTTTTCTGTCACACTTTTCCCGTCGCACTTTTTCTGCCACATTTTTCCTATCGTGATTTTTCTTCAGCACTTTTTCTGCTGCACTTTTCTTGCCGCATTTTTTTTGCCACACTTTTCTCTATCAATAATACCTGCTCAAATAACCTTTCACAAAATAGATATTCAATGATATTCAATAGGTGGTAATGGGAGATCCATTCTCTCTTATTTATACTTCCATGTAGCTTCCTCAAGGGGTTACCTTCTAACCAACTTAACCCACTTTCCTTGTTTTAGGGATAACCCACTTTTAACCACTTGTCCACTTCTAACTCACTTTACTACAAATAGTATATTCTCCACTTCTAGTTGCAACTAAATTATTTTTAATTATTTTCTTATTGCAACAACTTAACCCATGACTAACTCCTAGTTTCACCCACTTGACTAGTCAACTTCTTCTAGGAGATTCTAGAATTAATTTGACTTCTTTGACCTTCTAGATAACTCATGAGGGTTCTCCCCTTCATCAAGCCATAACTCTCTAACCGTGAGGAGTTATGTGATGTTCCACATATCAAAAGAAATGGCATGACATGTACTATCCATCTAGAATAGTATTACTTGCAAATATATTAAAAGTTATACCATTATAAATGAATCAAACTAAATTCTCTTAATCACATTATTGGGGCTACCAGAATTTTCTACCGGACTTTCTTCAAGGGTTGACATCAATGAAAACCAACCCAATTAATCAACAATATCCCCCTTTGGCATTGATGGAAACACTCTGATGCCATACTAAAGTCATATCACTCATGCTCCCCATGTGACCATCGCTCCCCCTTGAACCATGCCTCTGTGCTCTCTCTCCAAGCATCTAACTCTCTATCATGCATATGATAAATATCTCCCCCTTTGAAATCAATGGAAAAGGTAACTTCCCATCCAAGGCTACTCCCCATAACTAAAATGTCCTTGGGGCTACTCCCCCTGACTGAACTCTTCCTAAAACTACTCCCCCAACCTGAACTATCCTCGTTATGGTGTTTCCTCATGTAAATCTAAGACATATAATATAAGAATTCAAAAGCATTCATTTTGGAGTAGAAATTACTCCGAGTCTCTGGTGAAGATACTCAAAGGCTTCCCTTGGAAGATATTTTGTAAACATATATGCCACTTGTTATTTTGTTCCCGCATATTCAACTATAATGTTCTTCTGTGCAACTTGTTCCTGTAGAAAGTGATACTTAATTGGGATGTGCTTCGTCTTGAGTTCATCACCAGGTTCTTTGAAATACTGATGGCGCTTGTATTATCAGAATAGATTGGAATGGGTTCATCATACTCAACCTATATATCTATCAGATTTTGTTTCATCCATAGAACCCGTGTACAACATGTTGTTGCTGCAATATACTCTCATTCGATTGTATATAATGATATTGATGATTGTTTCTTGCTTAGCCAAGATACCAAAAACTCACCCAAGTAGAATGTTGCTCCACTGGTGCTTAGTCGGTCATCAATGAAACCTTCCTAATCTGCATCTGTATAAGAAATAAGTGATAAATCATTTCCTCTTGGACACCATAATCCAAACTCTTTTGTACCCTTGAGATATTTGAATATATTTTTTATTGCTAGAACATGTGATTCCTTTGGTGTTGCTTGAAATCTTGCGACATGTCCAATTGTGCCTGCATTACATCTGGTCTAGATGTTGTCACATAAATTAAGTTTCCAATCATTGACCTATATTGCCTCTCATATGTAGAGTTTGAATCATTATCTTTACTTAACTTGCAACTGGTTTGCATAGGAGTACTGACTAGTTTGCAATTGTTGGCACAGGGGCAGACCCAGGGTTCAACATTTCAACAACGCACCAATAAAACCCTAACTACCGACCCTTTCAGCAACACCTGTGAAGTAGGTGAAGTCTCACCCGAGGTAGAGGCAGGGGGGCTTGTAGGACTCATGTGTCTACAACCAATCTGGGACACAAATATGTGATTACAACACTTAACAAAGCACTTAGCCAACATGATGCATTAGGTTGTGATTCTCATGTACATCACAGATTAACCCTTATTACATAGCAACGCAGTAATAATCAAGATCTAGAACTTCCTAATCATTTAGCACACGACATTAACTTAGATCTAGCATTCATTCACATCATTAATCATTAACTCAGATCTAGCATTCATTCACATCATTAAGCATTCATTCATTTAACACATGGCATTAACTCAGATCTAGCAGACGTGCATCTTGCCAATGCCTTGAAATTGTTTGTTTACAACTTTACACGGCTATACAAGTTCCACTGCCTTGTCTTCTCTATTACATGTTTATGTTGAAGGGAAGGGAGAAATATAGATATTCTAGTAAATACCAACTAGTTATATTGAAGGGAACAATTCTATATAAATATTTGTTGTTGGAGACATTGAGTAGAATTGCCTTTTCTGTGTTTTTGGAGACATTGTGTAGAATTGCTTTTTCTACCCACGAGCCCCTCAACAAGAGCATAAAATGGATAGATTTAATTGCAAGAACTCATGAGTAGATTAGATGCACTGCTCACATGCCTTATTCAAACTCTTCAACAGACCTGTTTATTGGAGTTAGTAAAGCCTAAAAATGAGCAAAATCCCATCTTCAAGAACTTCTTGAAGATCCTTATGAAGGGCGTTGAATTGGTGAAAAAGTGTGAAAAGAGAAGCCCTTTTAATATTTTCCATAAAATCAGATATGGCTCTCAAATTTGCCAGCTCGAGCAGGATATCTCTGACTTCCTTCAATATCAGATGCCTGCCAGCATGTTCCGTGATCTGAATACTCTCATTACAGAGCTGAAGAGTCTTGGCCATCTTTTCCATTTGCGGTCAATGGATGAGATCAAGTTAAACGAAACAATATGGAAGCTGACCAATGATCCTCATGAGAATGCCATGATACTTCAACAAATGGGTGCAGATGATATGTTTGATGGAGCTTTATATGAGGCTCCTTGTAGTTATGATGGGTCTGTAAAATCTGATTGTGTTGTGTGTTTGGAGAAAAATATTTGGAATTTGAAAAGGATTCTGCTCCAGAGAGACATGTCTGTTGTTGGGGTGCACGGTATGGGAGGTGTTGGCAAAAAAACTATGGCATTGGTTCTTTGCAACGACCAAGAAAATAAAGGTGACTGGATTTCCATTTAATCAATTCTTAATTCATTTTGAGTTAATTAATAAATTATCTGAAATGTGGAAGTTAATTCTCCATTAATCCAAGTTAGGATTAATTATCACCATATTCTCAATCTTCGGTGACATATAATATTAAGTTTGTTCATAATATTTTATGTGCATGTCATAGGTGAATCCTATACTAGATCCAATAGGTTATCACTATGTGATATACATGCACCGATAACATATGTGCATGCCATAGGTGAATCTTATATTGCATCCAATAGGTTATAACTTTGTGATACCCATGCACTAATCACTTACCAATTTGTAGGTGTTGTTTGTCCATACAAAAGATCTTCAAAAATATATGTAATGATTTCATAACTTGTGTCCAACAACCTATATTTCTAATTAAACTTTAGGTTTTTGGTTTATTTATGTAGGTTCCATGGAGGAGAATCAATGGTGTGAGATGAATTTTGTGAGGTAGAGGCTTTGGTGTTACTCTTTTCTGCAAGTGAATACTCTCTTCCATCATTCTTGAGATCTATGAAAAAGCCAAAATTTCTCATAATATCCAATTATGGATGCAAGAGAGCCATTGTGAATGGTCTACTAGTGTTATCTTCACTCACTCAGTTGAAGACTATTCGCCTAGAGAGGTTGATTGTGTCCCCATTTCAAGAGCACACAAAAGTATTACAAAAATTAGAGAAGATATCTTTGAACATATGTGAAGGTCTTGGAAATATGATGAGTTTAAACAACACCCAGTCAAGCCTAAAGCTTCCTGTAATGCTAGATTTTAACTTGGATCATTGTTTTGATTTGGAGGAGTTGCCCCTAGAAATTTGTGACATGACTTCAGTTCGAACGTGGTTTATCACTAGCTGTCACCTTCTTCAAAAGTTCCCTAATGACTTAGAAAAGCTCAAATCTTTAAGAATGTTAAGATTATCTGCATGTACTATAGGATTGAAAGATCTTCCATCATCTATTGGAAAACTTGGGAAATTAGAATATGTTGATATTTCATTGTGTCAATACTTAAAATAACTCCGCGAGGAAATAGGACAACTAAGGAAACTCAAGGATCCTGACATGAGAGAGTGTTCAAGTTTGAGAAAGTTGCCTAAATCAATTGGAGGGTTGATATCTTTGAAGCATGTTACATGTGATGAGAATATTGGGATGCAATGGATGCATGTCAAGAGCTTTGCCATTATGGATCTTCAAGTTAATGTGGTACAAGAACAATTCAACTTGGATTGGGTAGATGGTTGAAAACATACCTAGACAATATGTAAATGCAAGTAGACTAATAGTGTACCAAGTTATATTTCTAAATCATTTTCTAGCAGTTCCAATTTATTGGCCATTTGGAATTAGCGAGTTAAAGTCTGAAGGGTTAGGAGTTATTGAATTAGTGGTTAGTGGATTATAAGATAAGGTATTAAATAGTTAGGGGTTGAGTGAATTAGCATTGCAATCGCTCATGGTCAACATAACTAGTTGTTATTAATAAATATTGATTTTTTCACTGTATTGTGTCTAAATGGTAAATTATTTTTAAGTATTTAATTTTATGGTCTAAAGTGTTTTTAATTTTTTATAATGATGCTATTTTTTTTTCAAATAATTTCAATCATTTGTAAATATTATGGTTATTACAATCAAAGTCAATTAGAACATAATAAATCATAAAATATCAATGTAATGGATTTTATTTTTTTAGCAAAACTATTTTGTGAATTTTTAAAATTAAAGATTTAATATTTTGTTCTTATTTTTAAATCATTAAAAGATACAAAGTTCATTTTCTTTAAAAAAAAATAGCTAATACAGAACTTTATCATAAAGTAAAATGGAATACCTAAAGAAAAAAGAAATTAATATTATAATCCCTATTTTGGTAAAAAAGCCTTCAATGCTCCAATAGGATATGTTACCCCCTAGGATAGGGGTAACTAAGGATATGATGTCTTGAGGCCCACAGGTAGTAGACATGGAGTGTCGAGAGTCTGAAGCCTATCACAACTTGCAGAGCTCATCTACTTTACTAGAGAGCAACACCCACTACACTGTCTTGGCTCCAAGAAGACAACAAATCTTACTTCATTAGTTAACAAGTCCAGTCTCGTGGTAATCATCATTTTATTATTTGAAGCATTTGAACATGTTGCAAATAATCCTTTCTTCATTATGGAACATTTTCTTGTAAATTATACCTTTTGCCTAGTTTAACCTTGGTGGGTGGCATGGTTTCTTAGTAACTAGGTCACCCTCAGGAAAAGAGTTTCTATTGGGTGGTTCCTTGAAGAGTCATCATACCATTCCTGCTCATACTTACCACTTTCCACACTTATTCCCCTTCTGTTATCTCATATTTTGGGATTTTGGGCTTATTGACCCCAAGAAGGGCTTGTACCTCATTTCATGGGAAGAAGGTGCTAAAGGCCTAGAGGTTTTGTAGCTGGAAAATTTTTAAATCCAATGATTATCCTTTCAAATTCTCACCCTAAGGTCCTGAGAGCAATGAAAAGCTACTCTATAAAAATCAAGGACCTTCTAGAACATATAATTAATAAGTGTCCCGCTTGTTAGGGGAATGCATTTTGTGGTGTCCTTTACTTTCCATTTCATATGGAACTCAATGTGTTCCTAACTCCAAGTGGCATTGCGGTGCACTTTAGTTTCCATTGCACATAGCACTCAATGTTAGAAATATAATAAATTAAAGGAAATGTCTTGGAAAAATGTTGCGTTGTAAATGAAGGACACAATACACCCTCCACAAAGGAACCCATAAATGAGACAATACGAACTCTTGATATGTCAAGAACCCCATGCCCAAAATTTTCTTCCCAATCCACCTCATAGTCATCACATGACCTAGATAGGGTCCCCTTGGGAAACATTCCTTGACTTGGAGATTGGATTACCCAA
Source organism: Picea engelmannii (assembly GCA_009831015.1). Lineage (NCBI taxonomy): Eukaryota > Viridiplantae > Streptophyta > Pinopsida > Pinales > Pinaceae > Picea > Picea engelmannii. Next base: position 354,908 of record ML781496.1, read on the forward strand.
TAGGGCACCATGACACCCCTCCCATACCCAAACTAGGCAAAACTTATAAGGTCTTTCAACATTTGTTTAGTTTTAAAAGCGGAGGTTTGATGCACATGTTTGGGTGGTTCTTGTATTAAATGTGGCTTACTTGGAATGATACTTGTGACTTGTGGACCCCTGGAGGACATACTTGTTTTTCTTTGCAAGACCTTTCCCATAGGATGGACGTTGGACCCCACATGAAGAATACCATGGATGATGAATGTTGCACCTAGAGGACATAGGCCATTTCCTTTGGAGGCACCTTGGAATCACTTTATGATGATTTTGCACCCTTCTCTACTTGGACATTGGCCTTTTGAGTCCTATGATTTCACCTCCTAGCCCTTGATGTTACCTTGTAGGGTTGGGGTTTGATGGATGAGATGGTTCCAGAGGTAGATTGACATGAGGAGACCATGGTAGGGAACTTTGGGCATGACATATGGACTTTGTAGGCCCAACGTCTCCCTCACCATGCTTGATGTTGCACTTGGAGAGCCTATGTCACCCTCTTAGGAAATGTTGTCACCCTTCTAGGGTTTTATTTCATGTAAAAAATTAAATTCTATATATTTCAAGGGAAAATTTAAGAGTTCAACCCCCTTATGTAGAGACATGACTTTTCATTGGAGTCTTTTGGGTGGATAGGGTTTCCATATAAATATGGTTAGCCAAGTGTTGTGAGACACACATTATCCCACTAAAACTTGAGTTTTAGTGGGTACCCCTCCTACCAAAATTTTGCAAGGTACTACTCATTACTTACCTTACTAGCTATTCACTTATAAAATGAAGGTTTCTACATAGTCTTCAAAGTAAATTTGATGAAAAGTTAATTATGAGTACAAAAATATATCGTATAAGCTCCTTCCTTATGTCTTCACAAGCCTTAAATTTTTATGGAACAAAATCGTCCACAACGATAAGCTCCAAAACCTTATCCATATGACTTAGATCAGATATCATCGGTGTTTTTCTTTTGACACAGCCTTGCTTCATATATCCAATCTTTCTGACAATGATGCCTTTGCAACATCGTTGTCGGGAAATCACGATGGGAACATACCCCTCAAGACTTATCTCCTAAAATTCAACGACGATACTATTTCCTCGCTAAACCATATCGTTACATAAATGTCAACAAGGGATTGGTCCTCAAATTCACACAAGGTAAAATACCTTTCTACCTACTAGCTAGGTCCCAACCCCTCCTTTGAATTATAATATAATCTAAATATGACTACCATTGATCACTAGGTGCATATGTGCCAGTTTCTCAATGGATCATCTTATTTAATGAAACTGTTTTCGTCCTCGAGAGGAGTCACAAACATGCTTTCTATTCTCCATCTAAGACTTGTCGAGGACGATATGTCTCGAGGCTAATCGTCGGAGATCTAACACCGATACAATTAAACAGTGCATATTAGTCTATCACCCAATGACGACATCAAGGCCTTTAAAATTTAACCTTTTCCTTCAACCTTGTAACAATAAAACCTTCTCGAATACGACTCCATGAAAATAAGAGGGAGAGATTTAACATAGATTACATAAATAGCTAAAAATTAAAACCTTATAAACTCATCACACACCTTCCCCCGTTGGCACAAATTTTGATAATACTAAGAAATAATGCATCATCAGCAGAAGATATCCTTACGATCTCTACCTATAAATCAAGTCCTTTAATAAAATCTGACGATGATATGATCAGATGACTCTTCCCACGATTGAATCTACCCCGATGATAACATGATCGAAATACCTTTTCCCTTTTTAATTTATCTCTTCTGCCATATGCCAATGGTAACAAACACTGGACTACCTTGGAGAAATTTAACGATGAACTGTACAAATCTGGCCGAGTCGGAGTTGTAACACGTATAGTATTAATTGCATAGGGTTTGGGGGAAATTGAAAATATAAAAACCATGTTAAGACATAATTGACACTAGAATGTTTGCAAAGATGATAAAACATGAATATCATGCCTATACACAAGATGGGTAAATCCCATAGAGAACTGTTGGATTATTGAGAGGCGGGTGAATTAGTAATAGAGATTTTTAATCCCTTTAACCACAGTATGCAACAATTATTTATCTTTATGATCAATATAGCATTATCATCCAATAAGTGCAGAGTAAATAAACCATGAAAAAATGAACAATCATACACATACACACTACACCAATATTTTTTATGTGGAAAGCCAATGTGGGAGAAAACCATGAAATGCTTTTTCTTTTTTGTGTCTTTAAGAATTACATTCATTGGAAGCACTAACTTCCTTTGTTTTCTAGATGCAACTGAAAGGAGGCTCGCACCCCCTATTTTCAGGCTACAACCTGAGGGAAGCTCCAGCTCCCCAATTCTTTGGCTACAACTAGAAGGAGGCTACAACCCCCTATGTTATCCAGCGAAAAACGAAAGGTGGCTACAACCACCTATCCTTGCCCCGTCCAACCGCCTTGAAATATAAATGTAAAATGTAGAAACTGAATATGTCACTGTCACAACCTGTTCTGTCAAATCTGTCACTGAGAAACCTGTCACTGTATACTCATCAACCAATCTAATCTGATCACATATACCTCAAACATTGTACCACAAGTTTGTACCTCAAACCATGTGCTAGAACCTCATTGTTATACAACCTCTATATGTACCAAGAACTTCAACAACACACTTCAACCAAAAGCCCTCAAACATGAACCAATACTAAAATTCAGTAGATCTGGCTCAGATCAATTCTACAGTAATCCCTAACCTTCCAAGAGGAAATCCAACAGATTTACTAAGCAAACCCTCAACCAGATTCATAAATTCAACACTGCACATATGAAAACCATACCTTTTTTCTTCTTGTAGCATTCTGCTGCCATGATTTTGTTGTTGCAAGTTTGCTGTCGTGAGTCTGACGCACTTTTTATGCCATTGTTTTTCTGCTGTGATTTTTCTGCTGCACTTTTCCTACCATGATTTTTCTGTCGCACTTTTCCTGCCGTGATTTTTCTACCACACTTTTTCTAATAAACTTTTATCTCTGCACTTTTTTTTCCACACTTTTCTCTATCAATAATACCTGCTCAAATAACCTTTCAAAAAATAGATATTTAATGATATTCAATAGGTTCTAATGGGAGAGCCTTTCTCTCTTATTTATACTTCCATGTAGCTTCCTCAAGGGGTTACCTTCTAACCAACTTAACCGAATTTCCTTATTTTAGGGATAACCCACTTCTATGCATTTGTCCACTTCTAACTCACTTTGCTACAAATAGTATATTCTCCACTTCTAGTTGCAACTAAAATATTTTTAATTATTTTCTTATTGCAACAAATTAACCCATGACTAACTCCTATTTTCACCCACTTGATTAGTCAACTTCTTCTAGGAGCTTCTAGAATTAATTTGACTTCTTTCACCTTCTAGATAACTCATGAGGGTTCTCCACTTCACCAGGCCATAACTCTCTAACCGTGAGGAGTTATGTGACGTTATGCATATCACCGTAAATGGCATGACATGTACTATCCATCTAGAATAGTATTACCAGCATATATATTAAAATTTATACCATTATACATGAATCAAAATGAAGTCCTTTAATCACACTGTTAGGGATACCAGAATTTTCTACCGGAATTGCTTCAAGGGTTGACATCAATGACAACCAACCCAATTAATCAACAATCTCCCCCTTTGACATTGATGGCAACACTTTGATACAATACTAAATTTATATTTCTCATGCTACCCATGTGACCATCTCTCCCCCTGGAACCATGTCGTTGTTCTCTCTCTCCAAGCATATAACTCTCTATCATGCATATGATAAATCTCTGCCCCTTTGACATCAATGGAAAAGGTAACTTCTCATCTGGGGCTCCTCCCCATAACTAAATTGTCCTTGGGGCTAATCCCCCTGATTGAAATCTTCCTGAAACTGCTCCCCCAACCTGAACTATCCTCTTTATGGTGCTTCCTCATGTAAATCTAAGACATATAAGATAAGCATTCAAAAGAATTCATTTTGGAGTAGAAATTACTCCGAGTCTCTGGTGAAGATACTCAAAAGCTTCCCTTGGAAGCGATTTTGTAAAGATATCTTCCACTTGTTCTTTTGTTCCCACATATTCAACTCTAATGTTCTTCTGTGCAACCTGTTCCCGTAGAAAGTGATACTTAATTGTGATGTGCTTCGTCTTTGAGTGCATCACCGGGTTCTTTGATATACTGATGGCGCTTGTATTGTCACAATAGATTGGAATGGGTTCATCATACTCAACCTATATATCTGTCAGAGTTTGTTTCATCCATAGAACCTATGTACAACATGTTGTTGAAATATACTCTCATTCGGATGTAGATAATAGTATTGATGACTATTTCTTTCTTAGCCAAGATACTAAACACTAACCTAAGTAGAACGATGCTCCACTGGTGCTTCTTCAGTCATCAATGCAACCTTCCTAATCTACATATGTATAGGAAATAAGTGATAAATCCTTTCCTTTTGGACACCATAGTCCAAACTCTTATGTACCCTTGAGATATTTGAATATCATTTTTACTGCTAGAACATGTGATTCCCTTGGTGTTGCTTGAAATCTTGCCACATGTCCAACTACCTACATTACATCTAGTCTAGATGTTGTCACATAAATTAAGTTTTCAATCATTGACTTGTACTGTCTATGATATGTAGACTTTGAATCATCATCTTTACTTAACTTGCATCTGGTTTTCATAGGAGTATTGACTGGTTTGCAATCTTCCATTCTAAACCTCTTTAACATTTCTTTGATATACATGGTTTGAGACCTAGAAAGAAGGATAGTTCTCCAAGTAACGACATTTCGAATTCATTCTTCATATCATTTTCAAATTTCTGGCTCAACCCGTGATCATCACTTCCAAAAATAATATCATCACCATAAACTTCAATTAATAAAATACTATCTTGAGTTACCTTAATGTAGAGGTTGTTGTCTGCATTTCCTTTCCTGAACCCTTTTTGTTGTAAGTATCTATCTAGTCTGGAATACCATGCTCTAGGGGCTTGTTTGAGACCATACAAGGCCTTTTTTAATATGCAAACATAATCTTCATTTTTTGATAATTGAAATCCTTTTGGTTTCTCAATGTAGACTTCTTATTCTAGTTCTCCATTCATAAAAGTTGATTTCACATCTATCTAATACACTTTAATATTATTTGAACATGCATAAGCTAGTATCGATCTGATTGGTTCCATTCTAGAAATTGGGGCAAATTTCTCTTTAAGGTAGATACCTTCAACCTGTGCGTATCCTTTACATACCAATATATATTTATTTCTGGTAATCTGTCCATCTTCATTCAATTTATTTCTGAAGACCCATTTTGTGTTGATCACATTCTTGTACCTTGGTCTTGGAACCAATTCCCAAGTGTCATTCTTCTCTATCTGATCCAATTCTTGATCCATGGCCTTTATTCAGAATTCATCCTTGTTGGCTTCTTCAAAATTGTTTGGTTCAATCAAATATAAGAGTGCTAGGTGCAATTGTTCTGGTGAACAAATTCTTCTTCTAGTCTCAATTCCTGCATCTTTGTTCCCGATAATTTGATCTGAAGGATGATTCTTCTGTATTCGTTTTCTAGGTGTCTTTGGAGGTACTTGTTTTTCTTTCTCTTATACTTCTATTTTATCTTCTTTATCTTCCCCTTTTGCTTATTCTTCATCCTTGGCTTCTTCTTCGTAAACCTGTTCCATTGACTCTTTTTCTTCTTCCTTTAATTTATGTCCACTTGTCTCATCAACCGTTACATTGATTCTTTCCACAATTTTTTTTATCCTTAGATTGTAACATTTGTATGCTTTCCTTGTACTTGAGTAACCAACAAATACGCATTTGTTTACACGAGAATTAAAATTTCACATTATGCATCTTCTCTTTTGATGTAGAATTTTCTTCCAAAGACTCTGAAGTGCTTCACATTTGCTGGTCTTCCTTTCCATAGACCGTAAGGATTTTTGTCACTATTGTTCTCAAGCATTACTATGCTTTGAATGTGAACTATTGTATGCATTGCATGTGTCCAAAAAATAGTTTTCAAATTGGAATCCATTAACATTGTTCGATCCATTTATTGTATTGTCCTGTTCTTTCTTTTGACGACCCCATTCTGTTGAGGTGTTCTAGCAACGAAGAATTTCCTTTTTATACCATGCTTTCTGTAGAAATACATAAATTCCTTTGAAGTAAACTCTCCTCCATTATCATATCTCAAGCATTTGATTTTTAAATCCATTTCATTTTCAACCATTTCCTTGTATACCTTGAAGTTTTTAAATGCTTCTGGCTTATTATTGAGAAAACAAACTGCAGTCATTCTTGTATAATCATCAACCAATAACATAAAGTATTGCTCACCTTTTAAACCCTTTGTTCTAGTTGGGCCAACTAGATTAGTATGCACAATTTCCATTGGTCTTGTCATTGAGTATTCCTTTGATTTGAACCTGGTCTTTGTTTTCTTTCCTCATTTCTTGCATAAAGTGTTGGTTGGCTTCATGATCTGGGGAATTTATTTGACTGCTTCCTTTTTGTTGACTTTGACAAGGTTATCGAATTTTATGTGATCCATTCTTCTGTGACATATCCAAACTTCATCTTCCTTCCCTAGACAACACTTTTCATTTCCAATTTCACTTAATACATATATGTTGCTTGAAGTTCTTACAGCTGTTGCAACCAATTTTCCCGAACCTGCTTTTCTTATCTCACATTTTTGTGAATCGAACATAATATTGTGACCTTGGTCACACATTTGACTTACACTTATAAGATTATGTTTCATATCTTCCACTAGTAGAACATTTTCTGCATTGGTATTCTTGTTTCCAATTTTGACCGTGCCCTTTCCAATTATTCTAGTTGAGTCATCGTTTCCAAAGGAGACTGATCCATCTCTTTCCTTTCTCAATGTTAGAAACTCATCTTCATCACCTGACACGTGCTTTGAGAAACCACTGTCAACATACCAGCCACATTTATTATGCTTATCTTGTAGAGAGAGTGTGCATTCTTCATTGCTATATTGATTTTGCCTTCTTATCCATGTTCTCTTCTGAGGTTCTTGTCTGTGAGTGTTGTTATTCTATTGTGATTCTCAAGGAGGGACTGTCATTCTACAATATTTGGCCATGTGTCCAAAGTTGTTGTACTTGTAGCATTCCACTTCAGTGCTCAATGATTCAAAACTGTTGTAGCTTCTTTTATGTGTTTCACTAGGCCTTCTCAGATAACCATTTTGTGCATGACTTTCAAATTTATTTTTGTTCTTGCTATTAACTCTGCAATTTATAGCTTTATGTCCAAAACTATTGCATGCATAACATAAAACAAAAAAGATAGTTTGATACCTGGGAGTTGAAGATCTTATGAAAGGAGTTACTCTTCTGAATCCTTCTTCTTCTCGAGTCCTGTTTGTTTCTGACTGTCATTGATTCTGCAATTTGAATCTTCTCGATGGAGGAGTGTCCCTGTGATCTTCCTTGTAGAAATTCCTATCCCCTATGACTCTTTCTGCATAGATTTTTTGGATATGTTTCTTGATCTATTGCTTTGGATCTTGATCTCTTTTCTGTCTTATTGTATCCAAGTCCAGAATTGTCATGATTAGACCTTTGAATGCTGATCATTTCATCCAAAACTTTTGAGTTGTTCTACATATTTTTCTTTTGAACATCCTTTCTCAATGTGACTATCTCTGCTTCCAAATTTCCAATGTTCTTGTCTCTTTCTTCTAACTATTCTTTGAGTGCTTCTTCAATTTTTTTTTCTTCTTCTATTTGAACCTTCAATTTCATGATCATCTTCTCTAGTTCTTGAGTGTCTTATTTCTTGTCTAGTTCTGCTTGGAGCTTATTTTTTTCTTATTTTCTCTTTTTATAACTTCTATAACACTCAACGGTTTTTCATGGTAGTCAACTTCTGCGTATTTATATTCTTCTTCGATGTATTCTTTATCAGAATATTATATTTCCATGAATATAACTCTTTTTGCCTCACTTTCACTGATTTCATCTTCATATGATGAGGAGTTATCTTCTTTGGTGCAAAACAAATTCTTGAAGACTTTCTTTTTGGTTCCTTTTCCTTTATATGTTTGTTTGCTATTTGAATCATCTTCATCATTTATTTATTTTTTCTTATGAGGACATTTGTTAGAAAAATGACCAATACCATCACAATTCAAACAAATCAATGGAAGCCGCACCTTTATATCTATCATCGGTTCCCTTTTTCAATCTTATGAAAAAGTTGACCACTTCTTCATTGTCTTCTGAGATGTCATCGTTGTTGCTATATTCTTTTTCTTTTTTCTTTCCCTTTTTCTTTGACCTTTTGGATGCTTTCAATGTTTCTTATTTTATACCTGGATTTTCATGTTTAGTTCTCATTTCATAGGTTGTGAAGATTCCATGTAGTTCATCCATGCTTATTGAGTCTATATCTTCTCTTTCTTCTAGTGTTGAGATATTAGGATCAAATCTCATTTGAAGAGATCTTAGTACCTTTTGAACAATTAGAGATTCTTCAATTTCTTCTCCCAATCCTATGATTTCATTCACTGTTTCATCAACTCATAATAAGTAAGCTTCAATATTCTCATATTCCTTCATCTTTAGTTGTTCAAATTGACATCTGTAAGTTTGAAGCTTTGCTTCTTTGAATTTTGAATCTCCTTCATAAATATTTTGAAGTTTGTCCCAAATCTCTTTAGTAGAGCTATAATGTATAACTTTGGTATATACCAAATCACAAAGACCATTCAAAAGTGCATTTTTGGATTTTGAATTATTTAGACCGAGTTTCTTTTCGTTGTCATTTGTTGGCAGAACTACGGGTTCTTTGTATCCATCTACAACTCATTTCCAAACTTCAAATCCCTATGCTTGTACATATGTTTCCATCCTTTTGCTCCAGAATGAATACTTTTGTCCATCAAATTGTGGTATTTCATTTTTATACATATTGTTTCTCTCCATGATCTACCTTTCAGTGGTTAAATTGATTTATGAAGGAACCTTCTCGGATTCCAATTGTTGGATTACTGAGAGGGGGGGGGGTGAATCGGTAATAGATATTTTTAATCCTTTTAACCACAATACACAAGTGTTATTTATCTCTATGATAAATATAGAATTATCATCCAATAAGTGCAAAGTAAATAAACCATGAACAAATGAACAATCATACACATACACAGTACATCAATATTTTTTACGTAGAAACCCAATGCGGGAGAAAACCATGGAATGGTTTTTCTTATTTGTCTTTAAGAATTACATTCATTGGAAACACCAACTTCCTTTGTTTTCCAGTTGCAACTGGAAGGAGGCTATGACCCCCTATTTTCAGGCTACAACCTAAGGGAAGCTCCAACTCCCCAATTATCTGGCTACAACCAAAAGGAGGCTACAAACCCATATGTTCTCCAGCTACAACTGGAAGGTGGCTACAACCACCTATCCTTTCCCCATCCATCCTCCCTAAAATATAAGTGTCAAATGTAGAAACTGAATATGTCATTGTCACAACTTGTTCTTTCAAGTCTGTCACTGAGAAACATGTCATTGTATACTCATCAATCAATCTGATATGATCACATATACCTCAAACACTATACCACAACTATGTACCTCAGACCATGTGATAGAACCTCACTGTTATACAACCTCTATCTATACCAATAACTTCAACAACATACCTCAACCAAAATCCCTCAAACATGAACCAACACTAAACTTTAGTAGATATTCCTCAGATCAACTCTACATGAAGCCCTAAACTTCAAAGGGGGAATCCAACAGATTTACTAGGAAAACCGTCGACTAGATTCATAAATTCAACACTACACATATGAAAACCATACATTTTTTCTTCTTGTAGCGTTTTGGTGCCGTGCATTTTTTGCCGTGCTTTTCTTGCCACACTTTTTTTACCGCACTTTTCTCTATCAATAATATCTGCCCAAATAACCTTTCACAAACTAGATATTCAATGATATTCAATAGGTGATAATGGGAGAGCCTTTATCTATTATTTATACTTCCATGTATCTTCCTAAAAGGGTTACCTTCTAACCAACTTAACCCACTTTTCTTCTTTTAGGGTTTAAACTCACTTCTAACCACTTGTCCACTTCTAACTCACTTTAATACAAATAGTAAATTATCCACTTCTAGTTGCAACTAAATTATTTTTAATTATTTTCTTATTGCAACAACTTAACCCATGACTAACTCCTAGTTTCACCCACTTGACTAGTCAACTTCTTCTAGGAGATTCTAGAATTAATTTGACTTCTTTGACCTTCTAGATAACTCATGAGGGTTCTCCACTTCACCATGCCATAACTCTCTAACCATGAGGAGTTATGTGATATTCCACATATCACCGGAAATGGCATGAAATGTACTATCCATATAGAATAGTATTACCTACAAATATATTTAAATTCATGCCATTATACATCAATCAAACTTAATTCCCTTAATCATACTGTTGGGGCTACCAGAATTTGCTACCATACTTGCTTCAAGGGTTGACATCAATGACAACCAACCTAATTAATCAACAAGAACTATAAATCCCATGCTATCATGTATGTATTTTATAAAGTTTGAAATTATTGTTATCTGTAGCAAAGTAGAATATGGAGTAACTTTGTATGGCGTGACAATGTACATGGGCAAAGAAAATTTCTTGGATACAAACTAGAAAAGTAAAGATCCAGGCAACTGTCAGGCCGTCCCGGTTCCAGGATCATATTCTTTTAATATTACCAATATGAATAACCACGATGGGAGGTAGCATTATGCAAGATAATGAGACATGTTCCAGAACAAAAATTATTCATCTAATGATGAAGACATTGACAAATACAAAAATATTACGAAAAGTGGCATCCATAATGTAGCAGATCGCCCAACATTTTTTTCCTACAATGATGCTGCAAGATGGTGTTTCACTCACCTACTGAAAGAGAAAAAAATGATAGTCAACAATTCTGGCATTCTGATCACATCTCTCAAGTCTGAAGATATCAGGATTTAATACAAAACCCTAGAACCCACAGTGTCACTAGATGAATTGTTTCTAGATAAATTCAGAATCGATTATAAGGATTTTGAAACTTTGATGGAGGATTGGTTTGTAGATGAAGAGTGGCCAGTGAAAAAGGAAGAAAGGTATATTCCCATACAGTACCAAAAGGACCCATATAGAATTCTAAATGCGATGATCTACAAGTTATACGACGAGGAGAAACACACCCATTTTCATGATGGAATGGTTTATGATGGCATACACAGTGGACAAGACTAGGAAAAAATTCAACTGGGACAACATCTTATCCTTCAATATCGTGAATCGAACTTAGGAGTCCCAAGGTATGAAAAATACTATCTTTTACATGACAACTTTGTTGGACAACTGA
>ML781497.1:0-15981 GCA_009831015.1 Picea engelmannii
GAACCTTATTTATAAAGAATTGTATTAAATGAGCATAAATTAAAGTGCACCATTAAAGAAGGAAAAGGTCAATAATGAAGGGACATAAGCATCAAATATGAACACCAAAAAATTCATAACGAAGTTCGTCCTTGGTGGATTACGTCTCTGGGTCCTGCTCTCAAATGGGTAGGCCTTTTTATTAAATCAACAAAAGAATTTGGAAAAATACATAAGTATACCTCATTCTGGAATTAAGCTGCAAAATATTTACTTAGATACTCCTGAACTAGCTATGAAATAAACCACCTTCCCTCATGGATGAGGAATCTCTCTTGCAATCTCCTCCCAAGGAACCACAAATTTCTATACATGCCCTATTAGGTTTCCCAACACCACAACCCTTGAAATTAATTGGATATAAATCACCATGAAGTGATTGTTTTGATTCATAGTGGAAGCACTCACAATTTTATTCGTAGGAGAGTGGAAAAAGACACCCATTTTTGTCTATGCCCAATATCTAATTTTAAAATTATGATCACTAATGGTGGCATGATCAAATGTGGGGGCATGTGTGAAAATGTGAAACTAAAAATGGGTGAGTTTCATCTCAAAACTCACATGTTTTTCATTGAAATGGGAAGGCATGATATAGTTCTTGGGGGGGAACGATTATTATGCACTTTGGGAACAATCACCATGTATTTCAAGAAATTGTACATGAACTTCATGCAAGCAAGACAAATACATACCCTTAAGGGGATTACATTGGTTTCTTCTAAAATTATAACCTCTCATCGTATGGACAAGTTGTTGAAGAAATTCCACTTTGGTGTTATTACAGAATTCAATGCCATAGAGGTAGTTGAAACTACACCACTAGAGATTCACCCTAATTTTTAGTTGGTTCTCTCTAAGCCTCAATAGGTATTTGAAACACCCTAAGGTTTACCACCTTCATGTGGGGAGCATGACCATGTTGTTCCCCTCATTACAGGAATTCAAGCACCCAATGGGAATCCCTATAGGCACCCTTTTGCATAGAAAAACGAAATTGAAAATATCATTAGGGAATTGTTGGATGTGGGAGTCATTCATCCCAGTACTAGCCCTTATTGATCACTAATGGTTATGATATTAAAGAGGGAATATAATTGGTGAATGTTTCCTAATTTTCTAGCTCTTAATAAGTTGACGATCAAGGACAAATTTCCTATCCTCGTTATTGATGACCTCTTGGATGAAGTTCGTGGAGCCAAATTTTTTCGCTAAATGTGATCTTCATTCCAGCTACCACTATATTCGGATGACATTCCAAAGAACCATTTCCTTACACATGAAGGTCATTATGAGTTTTAGTGATGAATTTTGGCCTTTCTTATGCTCCATCAACCTTATAGAGCCTCATGGACAAGATCATTCAACCATTCCTCCACAATTTGGTGCTAGTATTCTTTGATGATATTTTGATCTAAAACAAAACATAGGAATCCCAGATCGACCATGTTGATAAATACTTTCAACCCATACAATACCACAATCTATTTTTAAAACACTACAAATGATATTTTGAGGCTTTAGAGGTTGAATAAATGGATCACATTATAAGCCAGAAGGGAGTATGAGTTGATCCCAAGAAGTTCACCTTTATGCAAGATTGACCCTGTCCCAAACCCTTAGATCGCTTGCATGGATTCTTAGGACTTGTAGGGTATTATAGGAAGTTTGTAAAAATTTTTGGAAAAATTACATCTCCTTTAACCTCAATACTAAAAGGGAATGCAATTGTTTTTAATGAGGCTGTAGAATAGGCCTTCTCAACTTTAAAATATGCCATGTGAAGAAATATAGTATTAGTTGTGCTATATTTTACTAAGAATTTTATCTTGGAATGTGATGCTATGGGCAGAGGTCTTGGAAAAGTACTAATGCAAGAAGGTTTCCCTTTAGCATTCACCAGTAAGAAGTTATGTGACCACAATTTGGATAAATTCACATATGAGAAAGAGATGATGGAAATCTTGCATGTTGTAGAAACTTGGTGTCCATACCTCATCGAGAAACATTCCATATCACAATTGAAAATTATAGTCCGAATTGCTTTATTTAATAAAGTTTATCCTCTTTAGAACAACACAAGTGGGCCAACAAGCAACCAGGGCATGAACATGAGATTATCTATGAGAAAGGTAAAGAAAATGTGGTAGTTGATGCCTTATCCCAACAATTTGAGGAGGATGGATCCATTTTCACCTTATATTTACCCATTCTAGGTTGGATTTATTAATCTCATAAAGAATGGTTGGAATATGATGCTATCATTCAAATCATCCATAGGATTTAGGAAGATCCAAACCCTCCTAAGGGGTATACATAGTAGCTAGATACATTGTGATATAAATGACACATTATTATAGAAAATAATTCTTTCTTAAAACAAATAATATTAGAGGAATTTCATTCATCACCTATCATAGTTCACTCTATATTTCATAAAACATATGAACAAACTAAGAAATCATTCTTCTGGGAGGGATGAAAAATGACATAAAGGATTTTGTGGCCACTTGTGAAACCTGCCAAAGAAATAAAGGAGACATAGTAAAGACACTACGATAATTACAACCACTAGAGATCCCAACATACATATGGGTTGACATCACTGTGGATTTTATAGTGGGACTTCCAATGGTGGAAAAAAATATGTGATCATGGAGATAGTTGACCGTCTCTCCAAATATGCTCATTTTTGTGCCCTAACACATCCATTTACCCCCTCCTTATTTTCCCAAGTCTTTTTTTATCATATTTTTAAATTACATAGCATGTGCACTTCCATTGTCCTAGATAGGGACCCTACCTTCACTATCGAATTTTAGTAGGAACTATTTAAATTATAGGGTTCCCAACAAAAAATGAGCAGTGCCTATCACCCCTAAATATATGGTCAAACTAAAGCGGTCAACAAGTGCCTAGAAACCTATTTGAGATGCTTTTCCTTTGAAAATACACACTAGTGGGCACAATATATTCCCCTTGCAAAATGGTGGTAAAATACCTATTATCATGGAGCTACCAAAATGACCCCATATGAAGAAATTTATGGCTAAAATTCATTTTCGCCCAGTTCATATAAACTAGGCACTTCCAAGGTTCAAGTAGTGGATCACATAGTCTCCACATTAGGAATCCATTCTCTACGTACTAAAGGACAATTTGGTTATTTATTAAAATAGAATGAAGCGACAAGTGGAACAACATTGCAAAAAATGGTCTTTTCCATAGGGAATCATGTGTTTCTTCAACTTCAACCCTATAAAAAGACATCACTTAAAGAGAAAACACCTCATAAATTAACACCCAAGTTCTATGGATCCTATGAAATCATCCAACACATTAGACAAGTGGCCTACAAATTGGCTCTTCCATCCCACTCCAATATTCATCCAATATTTCATGTGTCTTGTCTAAAAAAGGTTGTGAGATCAAAGTGTAAGGTGAAAAATAGATTATAAGAGAAAGATGAATAGGGATCCATTTGGATTCGACTAACAATAGTATTGGATACGAGATAGTGTCAATTATGCTAGCACACAATCACTGAAGTATTTATCTAGTGGAAAGACATGCTACCTGAAGATTCCACTTGGGAACCAACCATGATCCTGTAGCAATTTACTCATACTCAACCTTGAGGACAATGTTTCTTTTAAAGTGGGAGGGCATGTTAGGGTCCTACACTAACATCCTAATTTAGGCTCCATAGAAGTTAGTTAATTATTGTATGCAGCCAACCTCTTTTAATAAGGACAATTGGATAATAGTGGATAGTTATTCAATGTTGAATGGTCCATTTTATAATTCCCACTAGGTAGTTGGTACCTATATTAAGTGACATGACCACAAGTAGTTAGGGTTTTTTCTATGTAAAATTTATTTATAGAAATACTATGGAATATTTCTCTTGTGTTGTCTGTTTGTTTCTTTTCCCAATGGAAGGTTGCCCCGCCTTAAAAAGAAAGTGAACATTTCATTCTTCTTTGCATTATCAAAATACAAGGGTATTTGTACATATTTTATCTTATTGTCTATTGTTTCTTGTTTCTAGTTAATTTGGAATTTTATTCTCTATATATTTGGTTGTGTACCAACTTTCAAGGGTTAAGGAACACCACAATAATGAGTATGTTGACACATCATGATTCGGATGGAGAGCAAGGTGATTTTACATTGATATCCCTAGAGCAATCCGTCCATATCCTTTCTAGTTTTTGTTTGTTTGTTTGTTTCATATCGACCCAAAAAAATCATTCAACTCAAATGACTCATGGAAAGTAGTCACTTCTTTAACCATGTTAGAGAAGAAATGAGATAAATTAATATCTTAATAGAAACTAGAACCTTATTTATAAAGAATTGTATTAAATGAGCATAAATTAAAGTGCACAATTAAAGAAGGAAAAACTCAATAATAAAGAGAAATAAGCATCAAATATGAACACCAAAAACTTCATAATGAATTTTGTCCCTAGTGGATTACGTCTTTGGGTCTTGCTCTCAAATGGGTAGGCCTTTTTATTAAATCAAAAAAAGAATTTGGCAAAATACATAAGTATACCTCATTCTGGAATTAAGATGCAGAAGCTTTGCTTAGATAAAAAAACAGACAACACCATTGAATTTGTGGCGTCGAATTACCAAAAAAGGACTATCTCCATGCCTCAATCCGAATCTGGCACTCCCAGACCCAAGAGGAATTTTGTCTTGGTTTTCATGCCCTACAACCTGCAATTAATTCCCTAGAAATGCCTCATAAACCATGCCTAGTCCTATCGTTACACACCTCCCCCCATGCACTGGTGGATTAAAAATTTAAATAAATTTGGCGGGTGGTGTTAACAATGGGGTCGTTTGGCTTAGTGCTTGGCGGAGCTATAATTAAGGTGTTTACAAAGGGGGACGTCTCGGGGTCGAGCCCATGGGCCTCCCCTTTTGGGTGTTTGTTATAACTTATGTGCATTTATATGTATAATGGTTCTGCCAACTTGGAGGTATTTTGGATATGTCTATTGCGCATCGAATCTGGTGGGGTCCTCCAGATTTGGCAGACCCATTTTATTTTTTTATTTTTGAATTTCGGATCTCGGGCCCTCACTGGGCATTTTCCCACTGCCATGTGGTAGTCCATAACTAGGCCATGTGGAAGCCAAGCATTGGGCCATGCCAACCAACTATACAGTCACCTACCACGTTAGCATACAATATTCCACCTCAACTGCCATATCATCTTGCCACGTGGCTGTGCAGACTACCACGTGGAAATTTTTCATTGGTCCATGGATCGACCCCAAAAATCCAAAAACGAGTGACACATGGCAGCCTCTGTTGATGCCACATCACCATGTTGACGTCATGCTAACATAAACATGGCATGTGTCACATCCTGCATGTTCCACGTACGTTGTACTGATGCTGACATCATCTGTACTGATGTTGATGTTAGCAGTACGAATGTTGACTTATCCCCTACTGACTGGGCTAGGTTTACCAAACTTTGACCGTGAATATATTTCAATTTGTAACTCAGTTTGACGAGCCGTTTGCACCATTGGAAAGCTTGTGACATTCTCTTCGCGATGATGCCACTTTCTCTGAGTTTTGAGGACTTGAATTTTTCTCTTTCTCTATTTGTTGAGGCCATTCAGAGCTTCCTGAGTTACTTCTGCGAGTGTTGAGTTGTCCTTAGTATTCTCTAGATAATTTTTGGATTAGGCCTTCCCACTGAGAGCTTTTTGGACCACCAAAATCTTTCATCAATCAACAGATAAGTGAGGGAAGAGTTCCCTCACATTTTTCTTCTCAATCCACTTTCCCTTGCTTGGATGTGTTCCCTTTAAGCCTACTCGAAGATAATCAACATCACCCCTACGTGACTTCCTCGTCCTTCTGTCCAGGATGGTATCTTCCTTTAACTCATCCAAGTACTCAGGAACAAACTCATCAATTGAAGGTATTGGAGCTTCCTCATCCTGATCCATGATCATGGGAGGCTAAAAAAGTTTCAAGTTCTCTACATTCACAACTAATTAAATCTGCATATAAGGTGGAAGATTCAGACGAAAAGCATTGGTACCACTTTTCTCCAAAATAGTGAAGGGTCCATAACGAATGGTCTTGAGTTTCTTTCCTTCACTCTTCAATCTTTCCTTGCTGATGTGAAGCCATACATGGTCTCCAACATGGAACTGATGATCAACCCTGTGTTTTTCATGCTGAGCTTTATACTGTGCTTGAATTTTATCCAATTGTTCTCTAACTTCTTGGTGTACCTGTTGGATCCTCTGGATGAACTTGTGGGATCTGTCTTCATTTCTTTCTTCATTTGAATCGACATCTCTCCCATACATCAATTCCAAAGGAACTTTAGGTAGGTACCCAAAACATGTCTCAAAAGGAGAAAACTGAGTGGAGCAATGTAAGGCTCAGTTGTAAGCATGTTGTACATAGGGTATTTGTTCATCTCATAACTTGGGATGCTTGCTGCAGTAGCCTCGAATAAAAAGTACCACTGTTCAGTTTACAACCTCTGTCTGTCGGTCGGTATATGGATGGAAAGAAATGCTCCTCTTCAACTTGGTGTCCATCATTCTCCACAAGCTTGTCCAAAAATCCCCAAGGAATCGAGTATCTTGATCCGAGATAATGGATGTGGGTAGCCCAAAGTGAACCTAAACATACTGAAATAAGATATTAGTAGTTTGCTCAGCAGTGATTTTCTCTTTACATGGCATTGAGATACACATCTTGCTGAACCTATCCACTACAACATACAAATAGTCATGACCCCTTTTCGACATTGGTAAACCCCCTACAAAATCCATGGAGATACTTTCCCATGGATGGGATGGAACAAGTAGTGATGAGTATAGCCCCAATTTTCTATTAGTGGGATTACAAGTAGAACACATCACACACCCCTTTACATATTTAGTTACAATTTGTTTCATTTGAGGCTAGTAACAAAACATCTGCAAATGAGCAATAGTTTTTCCTACCCCAAAATTCCCAGACACAAGAGAAGTGTGAGCTTCTCGTATTACATGGAATCGTTCACTTGTAGGAATACATAGCTTTCCAAGATGGTAGAGTAGTTTTCCTTGCAGACAATAGTTCTCTACCTGTGCACCATGGGTTAGCTTCTCATATACTTCTTTAAAATATTCATCAATGGCATATTGTTCCACATAGCTATCATGAGATAAAGAAGTATTCTTCAAAATAATAGAAGCAACAATAGGAGGTCTAGAAAGCATATCCGCTACCTTGTTACTTGTACCCTTTTTGTACTTGATTACCAAATGAAATTGTTGTAGGAAACCCATCCATCTGTAATGTCGATATTTTTGCAGTTTGGTTTGTGCTTGGAGATACTGTAAGGGTTGATGATCTATATGTATGATTGTTTCCTTCCCTAACAAGTAGTGCTTCCATTTTTTTACGCTTTGAACTAATGCATACAACTCTTTATCATATGTAGTATAGTTAACAACAACTTGGTTAAAAGTTTCAGAGTGGTAACATATAGGCTTACAATATTGCATCAAGACTGCACCCATGGAATATATGCTGGCATATGTCTCGATCTCGAAGGGTTGTTGAATATTTGGCAATGCTTATACTGGTGAGGTACTGATCTTTTCCTTCAAATTGTCGAAAGATTTTTGTTTCTTTCCTCCCCACTGAAAAGTGTTCTTCACACTAGTTAAGGCATGCAAAGGAGCTTCTATAAAGGAGAAGTTTGAAATGAACCTCCTCCAATGCTGGACTACACCTAAGAAGCTTCATATCTTAGTTACACTTTTGGGCTCAGGGAAATTTACAATTACATCAATTGTGGAAGGGTCAATTTTTAATTTTCCCCCTCCTACAATATGACCTAAGTACACAAGTGCAGTCTTACCAAATTCACATTTGGACAATTTTACATACAAATTTTCCCTTTGCAAAGTATCCAATACTTTCTTTACATGCCTCACATGTTCATCCCAAGTCTCGCTAAAAATAAGAATGTCGTCTAGATACACAATGACAAAATTATCTAGAAAAGGCTTGAATACATCATTACAAATCACAAACAACATAACTAACCACAACCTTAGTTAGTTTTCGGCAAGCTTCACACGCCTAAAGGTTTCTGGAGAATTACAAAGAAAAAACAACATAACTAACCACTCAAACAATTCCTATTTTGTTTTAAAGGCAGTCTTCCATGTATCTTGTTCTGCAACCATGATCTGATGGTATCCACTGCGCAAATCCAACTTAATGAAATAAACAAAATTATTTTACTGATCAAGTAAATCATCTATATGAGGAAGGGGGTATAGATTTTTCACCGTGATTTTATTTAAGGCTCGATAATCAACACACATTCACCATGTGCCATATTTCTTTGGCACCGTCATGATCAGAGAACCACAAGGAGATGAGCTGGGCCTGATGACCCCTTGATCCAACAAGCCTTGTACCTGCTTCTTGATCTCTGTCATCTCTACAATTGACACCTTGTACATTCCCACATTAGGAAGAGAAGAATCCTGTTGAAGATGTATTTCATGTTGGATTTCCCTCTTAGGAGGTAATCCATTTGGTTCCTGGAAAATATCATCATACCTAGAAACAATGTCAATTAATTCTTTCTTATGAGAAGGATCACATCCATGAAAAGTGTTGGATGTTCTGACATCTTTCTCCCTTGAGACCATGAGCACATATCTCTTATTAGTGTTTATGAGTCTCTTCATTTGTCATGCACTAACAAGTTTTCTGTTTACCCTCATGCTGTGAGCTCTAACAATATATTCCACTCCACCCTTAATAAGGTTGTATTTGTTCTCATGATGAAATAAGACTATTTTTCTATCATAAAGATAAGGACACCCCAACACTATGCCACATATATCAAGTGATACAACATCCAAATCCACTTCATCAATCAACTTTGAAGCAATAGAAAATTTGACCCTACATTGTTTGGTGACATTAAGTTTTTCTTTATCACATACCCAACGAAGAGGATAAGGCTTTGGATGTGGTTTAGTTTCAAGACCCATATTTTGACAAGTGCTTCAGATATCAAGTTTACTTGGGAACCCAGATCAAATAATGTATCTTTTTTAGTGTGTTTAGATACAACTCTAATGTGAAATAATTCATTCCTCTTTCGTTCATCATCATGAGATTCATTATTGGAATTTGAACTAGAATGAAGGGAATATTTACCTTGTACTCCAACCTTCGTGATATTTTCTTTGTCTCCTGAATCAAAACCAAGATTTTGTTGCACTGTAGCAACGGTTTTTTCCTTCCCCTTTCCACCGAACTATTTCGGTCTCTTCTCTGGATATAGTTTCCGACAATGTTCATCATTGTGGCCACTTTTCTTGCAATGAGTGCAAGATGGATTTCCTTCTTCTCTCTTTACCGTGGTGGTCTTCTTGTCCTTCCTTTTAAACTTCTTAAATGGCTTATGTGGGATATTGGAAGGTTTCTTTATGGGATCTTCTTGAACATGCTTTCCCCTGTTCTCAAGGTGAGTGGCTTGCACACAAAATTTGTCAAGACTGGTGGGGTTAAACAATAGAAAAGTATGACGAATATAGTTGTGATGTGCACCAATATACTTCATTAAAGTTTCATAAGAATCCAAAGGAATGTTTAATGCAAAAGATTTCTTCCTAAATTTTTCTGTGAAACTTTGTACAGTTTGACCTTTACTTTGTCTTAAGGTTTGCCATTCCATCATTTTTTTATGTAAATAACCCAATGGATAAAATTGCTTCCTTATCGCTGATTTAAATTCCGACCATGAGGAAAGAAGATTACCACACTTACTTATATCCTGAATTTTGATCTCCCACCATACGAGAGCGGTGCCTTCCAACCGAAGAGAAGCTAGTTGCACTTTAACTTCCTCTTCATCAATCTGTTGAACACGACAATATACTCAACCTGTCGGATCCAATTATCTAGCTTTCAGGATTAGCATCTCCATTAAACATAGGTAAAGAAAATTTTACATCAATCTTTAATAATGGTTTCTTAAAAGAGGCTTTATGGTTAGAATGATGAGAATGATGAGAATTCTCAAAGGAAGAATAACTAGAACTTGATGGTGAAGATTGAGGCTCAAGAGAGTCTCCTCCAGCCCCTTGATTTACTGAAGCATCATCGTCCTCTTGTGATTCCTTTTTCTTCCCTTTCTTCTTCATCCTCTTCTCGTAGTCTCCATACATTTGTTTGACCATTTCTGACATGCGATAAAATACCATATGGAATTTTCCCCCCTGTTCATCACACGTGTCCTCTTTTGCCATTTTCTTCCTTCGGGATGCATGAAAAACTTCGGGATTGAAAGTATTAAGAGTTCCTTCACCTTGTTTATGCTTGGACCTAGTAAGAATTCACACTCAACAATTCACGTCAAAGATGAATGCTCTGATACCAACATGATCCAGGATCTTTTCATCAAAGTGACTTATAAAGAATTGTATTAAATCAGCATAAATCAAAGTGCACCATTAAAGAAGGAAAAGCTCAATAATGAAGAGACATACGCATCAAATATGAACACCAAAAACTTGATAATGAAGATCATCCTTGGTGGACTACGTCTCCGGGTCCTGCTCTCAAATGGGTAGGCCTTTTTATTGACTCAACAAAAGAATTTGGCAAAACACATAAGTATACCTCATTCTAGAATTCAGTTGCAGAAGCTTTGCTCAGATAAAAAAAAAAAAAACACCATTGAATTTGTGGTGTCGAATTACCCAAAAATGACTGCCTTCACACCTCAATCCGACTTTGGAACTCCCAGGCCCAAAAGGAATTTTGTCTCGATTTCCGTGCCCTGCAACCTGCAATTAATTCCCAAGAAATTCCTCGTAAACTGTGCCCATGCGTACCGTCACGCGCCTCCCCCCGTGCACTGGCGGATTCAAAATTTAAATAATTTTGGCAGGTGGTGTTAACAATGGGGTCGTTTGGCCTAGTGGTTGGCAGAGCTATAGTTAAGGCGATTACAAAGGGGAAGGTCTCGAGGTCGAGCCCGTGGGCCTCCCATTTTGGGTGTTTGTTATAACTTATGTGCATATATATGTATAGTGGTTCCGCCAACTTGGAGGTAGTTTGGATATGTCTGTTGGGCGCCAAATCTGGTGGGGTTTCACCAGATTTGGTGGATCCGTTTTCTTTTTTTATTTTTGAATTTCGGATCTCGAGCCCTCATTGGGAATTTTCCCACTTCCACGTGGTATCCCATGATCGGGCCACGTGGCAACCAATCATTGGGCCACACCAACCAACTGTACAGTCACCTGCCATGTCAATATACCGTTTGCCACCTCAACTTCCATATCATACTGCCATGTCACCGTACATTCTGTCACGTGGCTATATGGACTACCATGTGGTGCTTTTTCATTGGTCCATGGATCAACCAAAAAAATCCAAAAACGAGTGACATGTGGTAGCCTCTGGTGTTGCCACGTCACCATGATGACATCAACATGACACATGTTGCTTCCTGCATGTGACACGTATGCTGTACGAATGTTGATGTCATCCATATTGATGTTGAGATCAGTGGTACGGATGCTGACTCATCACCTACTAACTGGGCTAGGTTGACCAAAATTTGATCGTGGATATATTTCGATTCGTAACTCAGTTTGACGAGTCGTTTGCATCCTTGGAAATCTTACGACGCGCTCTTTGCGATAATGCCACTTTCACTGAGTTTTAAGGACTTTGATTTTTTTCCCTTTCTCTATCTGTTGAGGCCATTCTGAGCTTCCTAAGTTGCTTCTACGAGTGTTGAGTTGTCCTTAGTCTTCTCTAGATCCTTTTTGGATCAAATGTTGATAATGTTGGCATGGGTAATTCTTTAGATTTCAATTCATACTAATGAGGATTTGGATCATATTCCTTCTTGTCATGTACAGGACCATTGCGCATAAATTTATTTTTCAAGGTTAGCTCTATTTAAGGAACCTTGAAGGAAAATCATCCAATTTCCTATTTAATATACGGAGAGGGAAATCAACCTTCTAAAAAAATCACCTAATTGTCAAGAGAATCCCTAATTTTTTCATACTCCCCTTGCTTCAAGTGTTTACACTTTTTATTGCAATCTCAAAAGTTTGATTATTTTGAACATGAACAAATATGATGTTTAACTTCTCAACATTGATATTTTTTCATGTAGTTGTACAACATGTTATGATGCCATGATCCCAAGCATGGCTTCTTTAAACAACTTATGTATTAACAAACAAAATATAACAACTTGTGTTGATCCAAAAAGTAAATGTGATAGGCTTGAATGAATTAACTATTTTTTGATAAATCATGGAACCTCAATTAGTTTGTCACAACATAATACACATAGTGGTTTGACCACAACGGAAGCACAATTCATAAACTCTCGGGATCATAGTCAATTACCAATAGTAGGGACATATGAAGGAGAATTCATGAATTCTTAAGGTGTTCAACATTATTCATAGGACCAAAATAATCTTGAAGTTTCAAGTAACAACTTAGCATTAATCATCTCTTTCAAGTTATGAGAACCACATATGATCACTAGGATCTTATCTTTGAGGAGAAGGTGCATATTCTAGAAGAGAAGTTTATGCATCTGAGTAACTTAATTTCACCCAACGTTGTATAAAACAAGTGCTTTGATGTGAAAATCAATTTTAATTCCTTGAGTCTACTATCCTTTCACACAATTGGCTCCTACAAGGATAAGGGAGGGATAGGTAGAATATCGAAGAAGATGGGAATCGTACATGGTTCCATTCATATGCAAATGGATGAAGCATGTTTGAAGCAACTTTGTACATTTCTCTTTTGAAGAAATTCATTGTTGCTTTATATTGGCATTGAGGGGGCCATCTTAGTGATGAATCTAGGAAGTAGGTTTCTTGTAATTTGATATAAACTTGTGTGATGATATCTATGTGTTCATTAAATAGTATAATTTGAACCATATTGACAATGCTAAAAAATTGTTACCTAAGGTAGGTTATAGGTGATTAGCCAAAATAACAAAGAAGAGGAAAGGAATCATGATAATATCATGGAAATACAACAATTATTGGGTAAAACATTCTACCAATGCCAATTTTGATGGAAGTGGAGGTAATATGGGTTATGAGGAAGGGAAGGCTATGTAAAAAATCAGAAATCAGAGCTAGATCAATGTTTAATTTGACATAAAGGTGATCTTTCCATTGCCATAATCTCAATATAGAAATAAGTGTCGCCTTCATATTATTTGATCCGTCCACTTGAAATCAATGGATCACAATCGATAAGGGGAAGTGGGTTTTAAGATAGATACCATCTCCATAATTATATTTCCTATTCCTCATATTTTCCCTCACCTAATGTGATCCATCACAATTATTTTTGAAAAACAAATTGCTTAGTTTTTGCCCTTGTTTTTTAATCGAGTTTTATTGCAATGATTAAGTAAGGGTTCCATCTTTGTTATGGATTATTTATTTGGTAAAGTTTTGCGGAATATAATCATTAGAGATCTCAATAGTGAAAGGGCACTTGAAGCCTTGGTTTTGATAAGAATGAATCTTGGTGTCTATAGGATGAGATTTTAGATTTGAATTGATTTTATATTGACCACTTCTCAGACACTTCTTACCAACTTCCTATTTCATTGTATTGTTCTTTTCTTGAAACTTTATCCTATTTTACGTTTCTCATCAACTTCCAGATTGTAATTACTAACCATGCAAATCTACAAGTTCCTCATTTGACTCCAAAACACCAATTCTCTCAGATTATTTATGTGATTAGTTTGAGATGAGTTTATTCATTCTTAGAATATTCTTCTTTTTCAATTTTATAGTAGACTGAAAAATTATGTTGTGAGCACTTTTTGAATTTATGTGATTAGTTTGAAATGAATTTATTCATTCTTAGAATATTCTTTTCTTTCAATTTTAAAGTAGACTGAAAAATTATGTTAGATTTTTTGTGAACACTTTTTGATAGCCAATGCCATAGCAAAAGGATACTTAACATTATCTCTATGCATTTTCGTATTCAATTTAGTTAGACACCATATAGCATCCTTGAGGATTATTCTCCTAATTTTCCAATGTGGTGATGGTGGTTGTGATACATCAAGATCCTTAATAATAGGAGCATAAATAATTTTTTGTTTTAGAAAATCATAACGTTTGTTATGCAACATGAAAACGATGTTTTTGGGTTCTAAACATCAGCTATTTGACAGATTTACTTTTGAGTTCACTTATGTTGGCATCATCCTTGCACCTTTTAAGTGATGTTATAAGATTTTTCATTGTTAATCAAAATAGTTTTTCTAAGTTCATAGACATTGGTGTGATTTCAACTATCTCTTTAATGTTAGAAAACCAATGTCTAATGTCTTATGAAAAAATATTTTTTATATCATTTGTTAGTGTAGCATCGTATATTTGGTAGGTATTTCATAATTAATTCAATATTACTAACTTGATGTTTAACTAACACTTAGCTTATTTTTCTTGATGTTTATACAACTTTTAAACATCAAATTAATGTTAGATTTTGATCCAAATGTAATAGTAGTTATTAGGTAAATTTAATAAGTTTTTATTTATATCTATTACTAACTAGCTTAGATCCATCTTAGCTCCCAATCTATCAAGTGTTGAGAGGGATCAAATTTGTTGAAGTGCAAATATTTCTTCAATTTTTCTCTCTAAAAAAGGTTTTCACCTCCATAGATTGGACCCCACTTGATGCTTTATAGAGATGTAATTAAGATGGATTTACACTCATTAATATGCATCACAATGAATAACAAAATTGTAAAACATTTTTTTTCTATTTTGTATAGCCATTTAAACTAATTGAAGGAAGGAAACTTGAAGAAGGTTTGCACCTCATAAATTTGTTCCCTCTTGGTGTTTGTTTGATAGAGCTAAAGATAAAATAAATTGACATTGATATATAAATACACATAAACAATCCACATGCCCTATTCCTTTTCTCTACTAAATGATGATGTTATTTTAGAACTGATGATTTATTTATGACTTTCCTAAAACCTTTATTGAACTTTTTTTCTCGAATTTTATATTAGCTTTGATTATCTTTATAATAACAATATGTAAGCTTTATATTAGCTTTGATTATCTTTATATAATGACAATATGTAAGATCTTAATAGGTACATAAGGAGAATATAAATAGTCTTGATCGTTTTTAACAATTTTGTTTGAGAAACATTCTCAAGTCCATTTTAAGAATATAATTTTGTAGAGATACCTTTATGAACTTTTCTTATTTTTTTTTTTATGTGGAATTTTATATTTTCTTTGATGAGTTTTATAATGATAAAATGTAAAACCTTAGTATGGATAATAAAGAGAATATAATGGAAATAATCTTGAACTTTTTTGAACAATTTGGTTTGAGGAACCTTGTACTTAATTTTATTCGGAACAATTTGGTTTGAGTAACCTTATGCTTAATCGAATTTGAAAATGTAATTTTCTTTTCATCTTAATAATAAATTTGTTCTTTCCATATATGGAGAGAATCATTATTATTTCTCTTAATAATAAATTTACTCTTTCTAATTTGAAAATATAATTTTCTTTTCATCTTAATAATAAATTTGTTCTTTCCATATATGGAGAGAATCATTATTATTTCTCTTAATAATAAATTTATTTTTTCTAGAGAGAATCATTATTTTATTAAACTCAATGATTAGTAGATTTGAATGTAAGATAAATTTATACTCATTAAAAATCAATGATGAAATATATATACATTTAGATTTATAAGAATGTGTTATACTAATTAATTAGTAGATTTGAATTTAAGATAGATTTATACTAGTGAAAAATCATTTATGAAATATATATACTTTAAAATTAGATTATTATTATTATTATT
>ML781497.1:24131-63794 GCA_009831015.1 Picea engelmannii
CATAGTGATATGTTTGTTGTGGGGTAATTGTTACATTGTGTCTATGACTCTTTCCATAGTGATATGTGAAATAAGTTGTTTTAAACAGTTTAGAAAACTCAAACAACATGATAACTAATTGTGAAAACCTATTATATGTTTTTTCCATATTTTATATCGATCTAAGTAATGAGAAAATGCTGCTTGTAAATGGCGTATACACTGTTGCAAAGGATGGAATAGAGAAAGGACATTATGCACAAGAAGAGGAAACGACGCATTTCATGGTGCAGTTGTTGTAAAGGCTGGAATACAAGAAGAGTATTATGCACATGAAGAAGGATGCATTTCATGGTGCTGCCGGATCTGAGTCGGTGCGGTTTCTCTCTGGTCACCTCGAATTTCAATTGGGTGGATGCCCATTTATTTTCAAACGAGAAAGCCAAGGCATAACATTGGATATTAAGTTTGAAAGGTCTTGGGATCACATCTGAGTAGAAAGAAATCTGAATTGGTAAGCATATGATCACATCTGAGTAGAAAGAAATCTGAATTGGTAAGCATATGAGCACTGAAAAAAGGATTGAGTATAGCCATGGTGAGCATCTGAGCATTGAAAAAACAGATTCACTATAGCCATGGTGTTTGTCTTGCCTCTTACCAAATATAAGATTGTGTTCTTGGTAGATCAATCCATTGTCAAGACCAGCGTTACCGCTGGCTTTATGTATGATAAGTTTGACAATGCATATCGGGCTACCATTGCTATCGACTTCTTGTCAAAGACAACGTACCTTGAGGATCGAACCGTTTGTTTGCAACTATGGAATACTGCAGGCCAGGAGAGATTACATAGTCTTATCCCATGTTACATTCGAGAATCTTATGTTGTTGTTTGCAACTTCGAGATACTGCAGGTCAGTAGAGATTCCATAGTCTTATGACAAGTCACATTCGAGAATCTTCTGTTGCTGTCATTGTTTATGATGTTGCAATTCGATAATCCTTTTTGAGATACTGCACCCAAGGAGAGAGTCTATGGTTTTTTTTGGTGTTTTTTTTGGAATTTAGCGATATAAATTTAGACAAAAATGTTTTTTTTTGTTATTTAAATTATATTTTTGAATATAGAAATAGATTCATATTTAAAAACTCCCTGAAAACTGGATTATACAAACTTAACCATTCAAATCTACAAATTCGACTATTCTTCACCAAATTTCTAACAAAACAAAATAAAAAAATCAATCCCTAAAAAAACCCAAAAAAACCCAAAACTTACAATATTTAGACTACACTATTGTTTAAAAAAACCAAAAGTTACAACGTTTAGACTACATGTAAAAAAACCAAAAGTTACAACGTTTAGACTACACTATTGTTTATTGTTTATGATATTGCAATCGAACAAACCTTTTTTAATGAGGGGTGATGTTCATTGAAACCAGTGTGAAAGTTGGGTTTAACATTAAGGTCTTGTTTCGTAAGATAGCAGCTGCATTACCAGGAATGGAATCTCTTTCATCAACCCGTAAGGAGAGACATGGAAGATGATGAGAAGTGTGAATAGTCAGAGTCAACTTGTGATTTTCATACACATTTTTTCTGTCATCACTGTGCTCTTTGTCACGAAATCCCTGAACACGTTGAAGACGGTCACATCCTCGCTTTAATGGAAGATCTACGTATGGACTGAATGCTACGAAGTTTGGAGACATGTAGACCAAGTCGATATGTTTGGTGACATCATGGTTAGATCGTTGGATCTATTGTTGTAGATCGTGATGGAGTTGATGACTTGTTTAGTTTATATGAATTGAGTAATGTCTCAGCTAAAATGGATGTTTGCTTGGTGTGGTGTATTCAAGATGAGTGCAATTTAACTAGAAAGTTTGGGCAACTTGTCATGCATCCAAGTTGGAAGGTTTGATTTTGTGATGAATAGAGGTGAGTGCAATTTAACTAGAAAGTTTGGGTATGTATCTTCATGCTTAGGCACATAAGCTGAATTAGTTATTCAATCTTGCTTGAGCATGAGGTCAACTTATGTATATGTTATAGTTGAGTTGAGTCCCTCAAATGACCACCTATTGTATTTCTCTAAAGGGGGAGGTTGTTTACTAGTATAAGGAGTTGTTAACACTTTGAGGAGTTGGCTATGTGGACCATAAGTTGATTGTAGACTCTTGGTGATGTTATGAGACCATAAACTTATATAGAAGTTGTTATGTGTGTCACAAAATGGTAAGATTCAATGGATAGGTTTTAGTAGAGGGGGGGTGCATTGATTGCACTAGTTAGGTCTTGGAATGTAGATGGAAATGGTTGCACAGCAAGGGGGAGTTCATCAAGAAGTTGAATGAGCAATGTACCCAAAGGACATCTTATTAGACTGACAATGCAGTGGTTATGTATCCATGGTTTTAGAGCCCGTAGATTACATGTCATGAAATCCTTTAAAAAGATGCTGATACTCCATTATAATGTGCCAAGAATTGACCAGTGAAGTCTCACTTGGCCGGGCCAGGAGGTTGGCCAACTTGGCTGGGTTTGGTCAAGGGGAATAATAGATCTAATGTTGGCTAGTTCTTACATGATAAATCTCATGTGATTTATGTGTGCATGTTTCTATGTTCTTGGTAACTTTATCTCTCTTGCATTTTTATTTCCTAACATTTGGTATCAGAGCTATGGTCGACAATGATAAAAAGAAATACGTGATTGTTGGAGTACATAACTAGGGTTTAAATCCCTAGAGGGCATTGAAGGCCACGAGAGAATTTGAAGAGCACCACATTTGGGCTTGGATTGTGCCAAGGATATATGAATTGGATGCTTGGATTTGACATATATGTCAAGTGCGGTTGGATCTATTATTTCGTTGAATAGATAGTAAGAAGCACTAGATACACTAAGAAGCGAGCATCAAGCATTAGAGGTCAAAGAAATGGCAAGGCGAGAGGATGGCAACATAAATGTCGAGATATAACAATGAAAACATGAATTAATTAAAATTTTAAAGGAGTTGAATGTAAATGGGCTTATGACTATAAATAAGATTTGGTTAGGCATGCATACCCTGTCTTTGAAGTTTCATTGGTAAAGTCTAGACGTAGACCTAGGTGATAGGGGGAGCATGAGAGATTCCCGTATACCTTGACTTTGATGAAGGTTTGGCCAGATTTGATAATGGGAAACCCCAAGTCAAGTTTAAAGAAGGGGATGTTAAGTTAAACTTGACTTCATGAAAGAGTCAAAGTTGATAGGTCAATGGTGGTGGTTTTGGGCACATGTTTTTGGTAGCCTATGATTTTAGAGCTCATAGATTACATGTAATGAAAGCTTTTAAAAGATTGGTAATACTTCATTGTAATGTGGTAAGAGTTGAGTGATGAAGATTCACTTGATCGGGGTGAAGAGGTTAGCTAAATTTGATCCAAAAAAATAATAAATCTGTTGTTAACTCATTTTTCCTATATAAATTTTCCAAAATAAATATAGTATGATTTATGGGTATATATTACTATATTCTTTTTATCTCTCGCATTGTTATTTCCTAACATACTCTCCCATTTACACATACATCATCAAAATAATTAAAAAGGCAAGTAAGAGGAAAACTAATTAAAAAGGATACAACATAAGGGGAAGAATGAGACAAGGGTAGACTATTTTGGCACATGTAAGATTTACCGTACCTTGAAAAAAGCAAGGCACACAAGACATTTTGTGGAACTTAAGAAGTTGGAGTTTTAACCATTTGAGAAGAGAAAAATAAAAACCCTTTCCACTTGTTATTTATGAGGTTAATGCCCACTCACAACCACCACACGAATCATTCTGAAGCGTGCGGCTAACCCTTCTTTATGTCGCTTGTATGACTAAATATACAAGTACATTACGATGTTTAGCGTGATACCACCCCGTAACATTTGAGCATTTTTTTTTAATATTTGGTTGGTTGGGGTTGATGTTCAAACAATACATTACATTATAGTTGTAAGTTAAATGTCTCACGAAATGAGACATTTTTTGGGGGTATATTTTTCTGAAATTTGGTGAGAATTTGTTAGATTCTTAAATTTGAGTGATTATTTTTGTATAATCTGAGTGTTTCTGGAGTTTTATAACAGGTTGAATCTATTTCTGCATTTAAAAATAAATTTTGAATAACAAAAAATAATGATTCATGTAAATTTATATCGCCTAATTCCAACAATAAAAACTATTTCGTAAAACAACTAAACAACATTATACATTATATAGTGTCACATATGATTTTTACAGATCTATTATAAGATAGTACAATATTATGGGTGTTTAGCACAATAAGTTATAGAGTTTTATTTAATTCGAGTTGTCTTAGAAACATACTTTATAGAGTGTTATATATGATTTTCCTAAGTTTATTTTAATTAATATAATTTTTTTTTTTTTTTTTTAAATTAGTAAATTAAAAGAAAAATTAATATTATATTTAAAAAGATTAAGTTATTTTTATATTAATATTATACAAACAATTTTATAATCTTAGTTTTGTGGGTTCTATTAAAAAAAAAGGAAACCAAAGTTTTGATAGTTTTCATATAATAGAGATATTATGTCTGTAAAAGTTAGTTAAAGATTGTCATATTCTAAAGCTATCTAGATGCCCCACTAAGACTATAAAAATAGAGAAATATGAAATATTATAATTGATTGTTTTTCTAGGTTTGAGGTGGCCTCATTGGACCCACTTCACTAGGGATCCCATGTTCCTTAGCTTTCCCCTTGGCATCGTCATTTTCAATGTTGATCGGGTTGACGCTAGTACCTTGGCAACTTGAAGTGTCTGGATCCACTATTTCCTCCTCGTTGTGTGGATCCCAATCGATCAACTTGAAATTGATCCTAAAGGACACTCTGCACAACATGGTCAACTTGGCTTCCAATATCCTAAGTTTGTCCAGTGACTCTACCATTTTATCCTCCTTGTCATCCATTGATAGGGAAACAAGAGTCTTAGCTAGTCAGTATAATTCCATTACCCTTAATACTTTGTTGTATCTAGATCTCATGAACACAATATCCTTTACCCAATATTGAAATTGTTTCCCGATTATGTGCTTAGGATTCAACTTACTCCTCTACTGATCCAGGTGGATATTGGTGGCCACCCACCTATTCCAAATTCCAATTGGCTAATGTTGACAGTTTTCAGTTCAACACGTTTCTATGTAATGGGGAAAATTCTTTGTAATTATGGGTTCTGCACTTCTAAAGCTCTCTTGAATCCCTACACAACATCCAGGTGGATATTGGTGTTCGCCCATCTAGTCCAACTGGCATCGTTTTCATCTCAGTACATCCTTTTGTACTCCTGGGACCGTTTTGAGGCCCTAAACAACGTTTTTTTGGGCTTGCCATAGTCACAGTGGTGTTGTAGTTAGATTTTGACAACATAATATGTAGTTCTCGAAAATACCTTTCCAGTGGGCTATCACACACCTAAAACGAAGATCATATGAAAAATTTACGACTCCAGGAAGTTGATGTACTAACTTACCCCAACGGGACCCACATGAATTTTGGCGCTTCATCTCCTAGGGTTAGGTTTTTGGATGTCTAGGGTTTTGGCATTCGTGTTTATTGTAAAACGACCTTTATATCCTCATTTTAATCATCTTCTTGTGAATGAGCGTAGTCGTCTTATCTCTTCTCAGAGATAAAGATGCCACCATTCTAGCGAGTCTTGCACTCTGTATTTTTACAGTCTCTGTACATTTATTTCATTTATAGAAATCATGTATTATTTATTTCTCTGTTTCTGGCAATATATATGTGTATTTCATTATAATATCTCTGCTTTCATTTCGTACCGAAAATAATCCGGCTCAGTGGTATCAGAGTAGGTTGTTCTTGATCATTTTTTAGTGCATGTCCTCGACAAGGTCTGAGTATAGCAGGTTGAGTCTCAAGCTTATCTCTCTTGAGGACAGTCTCTCTCGCATGCCCAAGAAACTCTCCATGGTATAAGAAAAGAAAAATGACAGAGCATACGATTCTATTAACTTTTTGCTTGAGCAAGCTCTCGCGCGACAGAGGGACAAAATGATATAGAATTTTTCCCAAATCCTTCAATGTCTTCCAATAGAAACAAACATATATTCATCAAGCAACCACTTTGGAGGAACTTCTCCCTTCAAGGTACAAGTTAACTTTGATATTCCTGTATTTGAAGGTCAGATAGATGCAGATGCCTTAGAAAAATGGTTAAATATGCTAGAAGGTTATTTCTCCATTCAAAATTTTTCTGATAGGGAAAATATCACCTTCGCACTCCCTAAGGTTCTCCCCCATGTCAAACATTGGTGGGAAACTTACTGGAAGAACATATCCATAGAGGAATCTGGAATATATGGGGTGGAGCCCACTTAGGCTTCTTTTGTGGATGCGATCAAGGAACGATATTACCATATTGATAACTATGAAGACCATTTGATATGGAACACACTGCGGGAAGAGAAGGGCCAAACAATGCCATAGTTCACAAATACTTTCCATACCTTGCATACCAAGCTTGGTATCAAAGAATCTGAGCGACATCTGGTTCTAAAATATTGTGGGGCTTTGCATAGGTACATCCAAACTAAAATGAATTTACTAAACATGTCATCACTGGGAGATACTTATCGATATGTTGTCAAAATCGAGCAAAAATTTGGGCACCAGAACAAACGAGAGTTAGAGTCTGCAACAACCAAAGCACGATAAAGACGAACCTAACCAACAGCCTCTCGGCAACTAGTCCAAGACATAGGAAAATAAGGGTAAGGGAAATACGAAGAATGAAATTGGGAAATGGTGTGACTTCCACAAAATCCCCTAGCACAACATCGATGAATGCCACTCAAAATAGTCATTAGTGGCCACAATCAAAGACAAGGAGTTGAACCTTGATTCAAAATCTGATCTAGAAAACAATGAAAAAAGACAGATCATCAACGCAGACCCCATTGCTACTGTCGCAATCGCAACAATTCAACCATAAGAAACATCATATTTTGAAGAGGGGGAGCACCTCTTCCATTCACATATGTGGGTAAAGGGGACCCCGTTGCATTTCATTGTTGATAGTGGAAGCCAGAAGAACCTCATCTCAGCTGAGGTCGTCAAATAATTGGGGTTGTCGACAACACCCCACCCACAACCATACAACATTGGTTGGCTTTTCCAGGGACAAGATCTTTGTGTCAGCCAGTAGTGTCACATGTCCTATGGCATCCAACCCTTCAAGGATGAGGTAGTATGTGATGTTTCTCCTCTTGATGTCTGTGAAGTTGTTTTGGGCCAACCATATATCTGGAAACGTCATGTTGTTTATGAGTCTCGACCCTGTAGTGCCATTATTACTCTGGGGGATCATGTCTACAAGATACTAGAGGTAGTTCCAACTATTCTTCCACCAAAACAGTGCTGCAAGGTAATCTCTCATACTGCAAAATTCAACCTCCTCACAATTTGTTCAAAGGATGCACAAAAGGCCACTGCAACCACTACAACCTCAACATATTCTATCCAGTAGAAGCAGATTGTAGAAGAGAAATAATATATTGTTTCTTCACCTACAATGGCTCCTAAAGAATTCCCCATCAAGCCCAGAGACAACAGGTTGGTGGAACAGATTCAACCCCACCAACAATAGGTTTGTGACAAACTTCCATAGACCAAGCAACACAACTTTTCTAGCAAGGCACACAACTCACTAAGATTCAAATTCAACAAACACTTTCCCCTCTTCCTCAGGTACTCAATGCAATGGAGACAATTGCTTCCTAATGGGGGAGGACTGATATAGGTGGATATTGGTGGCCACCCACCTGTTCCAAATTCCAACTGGCTCATCTTAACAGTTTTCAGTTCAACACATTTCTCTGTAATGTGGACACTTCTTTGTAATTGTGGGTTCTACACTTCTGAGGCTGTCTTGAAGCTCTACACAACATCCAGATGGATATTGGTTCCCCCCCATCTAGTCCAACTAGCCTATTTTGGTATTTTTCATATTAGTACATCTTTTTGTACTTTTCAGGTCGTTTTGAGGCCCTAAACAACATTTTTTGAGCTTTCCATAGTCAAACTATTGACGAAGTCATAGTTTGATGACATAATGTGTAGTTATAGAAAATACCTTTCCAATGGGCTATCACACACCTAAAACAAAGATCATATGCAAAAGTTATGACCCTAGGAAGTTGATGTACTAACTTACCCCAACGGGGTCCACATGACTTTTGGCACTTCATCTCCTAGGGTTAGGTTTTTGGATGTCTAGGGTTTTGGCATTCATGTTTATTGTAAAAAGGCCTTTAGAGCCTCATTGTACTCATCTTCTTGTGAATAAGCATTGCCGTCACATCTCTTCTCAGAGATAAAGCTGCCACCATTCTAACGATTCTTGCACTCTGTATATTTACAGTGTCAGTACATTTCTTTCATTAATAGAAATCATGTATTGTTGTATTTCTCTATTTCTAGCAATATTTATGTGTATTTCATTGTAATATCTATGCTTTCATTTTGTTCCGAAAATAATCTAGATCATCTACCTTTCTCTGTTTACTAGCTCCTCCATTTTTTTCTATGATTCAAGAGGGATACCATGATTGTAAATTTGTTTAGTCTGCTTAGTTTCTTGCTCTACTCCTTTCACCTAAGACCATAGCTTCGCCTTTCTCTACGTTAGGGTTCTTTGCGCTCCTTTCCACTTGACTCGTCATTTGTTGGATTCAGGTAGGTCAAAAGAACTCTCGTCCACCATGGAGTTCTCTGTAAGGAAACTATAGAAGTCAACTCCTCTTTTTGAAGTCGGGTCACCAGATGCTTTATTTTTCCAATAAAAGGTTTTCAAATGCAATTGAGAATCCTCGAGGAGAGGGGATTTTTCACCTAGGACTTCATTGGACCTATGATATAGCAGAGGGGAGCTCCCATGATGCCATCTCTCTCTTCTTAATGCCAAATAATATCAACCAACACTACACTCTTAAACCACCCTTTAACCCCCCTTACAGAAAGACAAGACAAGATATCCCAAGCCCGTAGAATCCCCAACATCGTGGGAAGATGTGGAACTATCCTGGACCAAAAAAACCCATAGGAAAAATAATTGGTAGAGAAACAAAACATGAAATATTGGGATTACATCATTCCCTAAAACATTAGGATACTTGGGCCGCCTCCAAGATATGCACCGAGGATGGAAGATCTCTTGTGAACCCTTCAAATCATTGCACAATCAGGCCAACACCACACACTCGATATTGAACAACATTACATGAAATGAAAGATGAGAAAAAATACCACCATCTCCATAGCTCCCCCATGAAAAATCGATTGTATAAAGGAAATTTGAAGGACTACTTAGGAGAGGAAGAACAATAACTAAATGTCTTGGGAAAAAGACAGAGATGAAACAACATGAATTCCTTCATCAAAATGACTAGACACCAAATTGGTACCTAAGGTGAGTCCCATTTAGTGCCATGATCACTCACTAACTCTTCTCACCTAAACATCATATGAGATATATGTTTGAGATTGCAGTTTTCCATTACTTCACTCCACCAGCTTCTCCAATACCTCCTGCTTATCATAACATCCATAACCTTCATCAATTTATGTTGGGGGAATAGGAAGTAGTGTACCTTTATTGTTGTAACCACCCTATACTCCCATACCAATGAGTACAACACCTCAGAGTAGCCTCAGAGACCAAGAGAAAAGCCACTCCGATGGAAGGGTTCCGAGGGTCAATCAAAATTGTTAGATCAATCGGGATGGGCGTTGAATAATATAAGCCATTGATCACGATGGGGTCGTCGGAGTAGCCCTAGATAAGGTACTTCTATGGTAAGGCTACGAGGATAAATCCCAACCGTTGATCGGGGAACAACTAGATGTAATATCAATCGGTGTAGAAAACCCTCAAACTTGATCGAGAGGAAGGGTGATGTCATGCTGATGTCATGTTGATAGAAGAAGACTACATGTACAAGGAGGACACATGGAAACTTGTGGTTGGTCGAGGTAGTAGGGGCAGGTCCTTGTTGATTCTAGGCCATGGTAAAGGGGCTTTAATCTTGGCTGTTTATCAGAGTTGAAGTTATATGATCCTGACTATTGGTTAGGGCGTGTGGCCATCGAAGCATTCCAGGGAAAGGATGTTGCAGAATTCTGATGGGAGGACTCTGAGGAGAAATATTGATCTCCCATCGGAGCCTAGATGAAATTAGATATGGTCATAGATATTGGTCGGTCCTTCAGGATGAGTCCAGGAGGAAGGTAATGTCATACTGACAAGGATGACAACACCCTAACAATGTACAGAGAACAAGTGTGAGCACCTGGAGGGACGTGGCAAGTGCTCAGTGATGACGTGTATGCCATGTCAACCCATGTGGAGATTACATGTGTTGGGTGACAACTTGACACATGGCAATGTGTTTATCACTCAATGGATGAAATGTGACGTGGCATGTGTGCCACCTATCAAGCCAGGTGGAAGATTTGGGTACAAACACGTGTATTGAATGCCAACTCAAATGCCACATAGGATCTCATTTGAAAGAGGTTAAGGGGTAGTGATGTTAGGATGATGGGGTGATTTCGACATGACCAGATAAGGACATGTGGCATCCCATAAATTAGAGACCCTATCAGTGTCATTCGTTAGGACAGGACGCTAAATCCTATCCTCTAGATTATTGGCGATATATATCAATTATCCATTAGAGGAGGATGGTAGGAGTGGATTTCAATTGAAAAAGAGGGAGTACTCTGATAGAAGTACTATGAGGAAGGATCAGGGACTTTGATCAGATGGGTACCACAAGGCACAAAAATCGTTGATTTATCGTGGACTCCACCTGCTCAAATTCGAAGAGGTTTGGAAAGGTTGTTAAACTACATGCAAACTTAGACTTTGACATGAATCCTAGTCTTATATTTATGGAATCCAAGGACCATTCGATTTGTCGGGGTGCTGCTATCGGAGTACGTAGAGTAGTATGAAGTGGAAATATTCCAGTTGGGGGTTTCAATAACAAGGAAGAAGTGGTTTGGAATTCTGATAGGATTGGGCCCGATGAGTGATGTGGAAGCTGCCACATCAACTACCAAATATATTCTACGCTAGTGCCAGGATAGGTGGAACATGTGGCAGAAATCCACGTGGTGTTGAGGTGGACTTGTGGAAAGACAGTTGAAACTTTGGAAAGATGAATTTTTTTATCTAGAGCTTGAAATTGAGCATACTTACAGTCGTTAGAAAGCTCTTGATGAGAAAAATCATTATACGAAGTTTAATTTGAGAAATGAAGTGGTTGGTAAAATTGAAATTTTGTCACCTTGTCATCCTAAACGGTACCTAGGGGATCGAGTGATGTTACAAAGTGGTATCAGAGCTCTAGTTTCAACACTAGGCCTGGATGGGCCAGAAACCAGTTACAGAACTGATGTATTAAGGACAAGTTGAAATTGCTGAAAATATATTGGACAAAAGAGTCCATATACCCACACAAAAATGTGAATTCAGTGGTAAAATCCACAAGCAGACATATATAAGTTTTCTTCTGATATTAAAAGGAAAGTACACATATGATCCAGAGTTGTATATGATGGATCAGTTTGAAATCCAAAGGTGGATGGTAATCATATAGGCATAGCTTAGTATGCTTAGGAAGCAGTGAAAGTGTATCCAGGAAAGGATTACCCTGATAAAGGTCTGTTGACCAAGAATAGATTGAGGGACAAAGGAAGTTGGATTTGGGAATGTTATTTCCCTGGGCAATGTTATAATTAACTAGTCATATTATGGATCGTAAATACTTTTATAACAGTTGGACAAGAGTGATTTCTTGCTGGCTATTTCCATAAGGAAGGAAACATAAGTGTGATTACACTTAAGAAACTGGTCATAAGGATGGTTGCAAGATCTCTTCAAAGAAGGATGATATTAAATATCATCCAAATATGAATGAATGATATTAAATAATCATATGGTTCCTTAATAAGTTGTTGATCAAACATTTTGGAAACATGTGAAAACCCCTAATGAAATCCTTGTTTGGGGTTAGGATTCATGAGGAAATTATTGCTAACATATGTGGATGATAAGTAGGAAATCCATCGACAGTACATGATGATACCTGTGCCATAGGTGCATATGGAAGAATAATTCCATGGTGTATGAAAAAGTTTGGACTTGGTATCAAGGATGATTAGAGGTACTTGAAGACAAAGTGTTACGTCCAGAATAACTCACAAGATGATCAAAGGCCATGACTGAAGAATGTTAAGGTGTGAGTCTAAGTGTAGCCATGAAGGCTTGGGAATCCACTACTGGAAATTCACTCACATTAATCAGAGTGCTCAATGGATGTAGGTGTAAGAGTAAATCATTTTGTGGATGAAATAGTGAAATTTCCTTGGCTTTAAAAGAAACCAAGGTAAAGATTAAGAATCACATTGTGGGAATATTTATTCTAAGCGGATTGGTATGTCTAGGTGCTAGAATTCTGATTAAAAGGGACCTCAGATATACATGGAGATAAGGGAAAATATATTTTGGGGTTAGTCATACAGTTTTGGGGGTAGTACCTCCATTATTGTTGTTAGAGTAGTGCAATAGAAGTAGGGTATGAATGCTATAACTTCCAAGGTGAAGTAAGGAGGGTTCATGTATGCTAAATAATACCAATTTATGTATAAGCAATGCATTATGTGTAGATTGGATCCCAAAGGATATAGTTAGGTTTCAAGGGAGGGTTTCCATAGATGGAAGAAATATTCTAGAACTGAGTTAAGTCCTTGAACATCTTAAGATAATGAAAGAAGATATCATGAGGTGGATGTCAAGCTAAGAGGAGTGCATGGCAGTAATCCAAGAGGGATGGGAACAATAGAAAATGATTGTTAAGGCATTCCAAAGGTGTTGACTGCATTCCCAAAGTTGATTGAGGATGACAAGTCAAGAGGATTCAATCATGGAGGTGATTTTTTTGAGGATAAATCCATAAGGAACCAAGGAGAAGAAAATGGTTCTAATTTTGAATTAGTGTGAAAAAGAGATGGTACTTGGGAGAACCCATCTCAAGTGAAAAGGATCCATTGGTGTTACTTCAGGAGGTTGGAAGCATTACTAGATCTCATGGTGCTAGGTAAAGGTAATTCTGATTACTCCAAGGTGATCCTTACGAATCCAGAAGGAGAGGAAGTCACATGTACATCATTATAGTATGCTGAAAATTTGACTATGCAAGTCAAGTTGAGACCAAATTGAATATGGAAGGAGAAGTGAATGGTACCGACACCACAAGAACTGAAATGTTCAGTGTGGGCAAGTTGAATTGGTTTGGTCCAGTAAAGTAATTGATGTTGAAGATCCAAAAGTCAATAAAAGAGCATGGCCATAAATGTAATTAGTCATGTATGTGTTGGGTTAGAGGGACCCAGGTAATAGATGAACGCTAAAGATTAAATAAGTATGTGACCAAAAAAGTGAAGTGGCAAGGAGTGGTTGGATGGAAAAAGGGTGCCTAGTATAAAAAAAATTCGTGCACATTGATCTTTGTAAGAGAACAAGAGGACACATGAATCCAGGTAGAATTGGGGACTCCCTAGAACAACCAAGAGAGTGGTAAAAGAGGAAAAAGGTCGTTGTAGTTTTTTTGGAAGAAATTATGATATGGTCATTTAGGTAGCCATATATAGCGCATACAATTGGAATTGATAGGCATTTTATGGGCATGCTAAGGATGCATTCTTAGGGCATATAACTATGCTTTAGTGAATATATATATTTATTAAAATTTGTATAACATGTTCATACTAGGATTAGTCTAATGTTATACAAAAGTGCTAATGATGGATGTTATACCATGAAAGGAGGAGTTATTCCATGGATGCCAATGTTACTTATGATGTTGCTACAAACAGAAGTCCTCCATATGAAGGAAGAAACAAAAAGAGGAAGTGTTGACTAAAAGGTTGGTGAAGGAGGTATGGAAGCTTCTACTGTTATCAACTGGTCGGGTACCATAAAATCCATTTAATAACAACGATGTAGGGATGAATGTATTTATGAAATTATACTGCATAGTAACATAACGAAATTTAGGATAGAAATCCCCTTAGCCAGAAGTACCTGGTGAAGTAGTATTATTGTATGATTTGAGTGCTTTATGGAAATGATATACCATTTGGTACGGTAAAAGCCAAGGGGCTTGCGTTAATTATAAAATTTGTTAGTTTTCGAATGCATACATATGGCATAGTAACATATCAATATTTTTTTGGCTATGAGTTTGTAACCAAAGTAAGTAAAGAGACATGACCTATTATAAGAATTAATGATAGCAAATCTGGTAATGTATGAAACCAAGATATGGTTAGATATGGAAAGGTCATAGTGTTGCACAAATGTTCAATGAACTTTCTACTATACTTAGGGTTTGAACTGCAACCTTTTTGATAACACTAAGGAGCACTATAGAACTACATTCTTGGTGTAGTGTTCAGGTTGAAAAGGAAGACATCCAAATAGTTGAGAAAGAAATAGGAAGTGTAAGGATGAGGTATTGAAGCATTGGCTAGATTTTCCAACTCAACCTATTGGGATGAAAGAATTGGATAAAAGGGCATTTTAAAGACAATGCCATAATGCATTGAATAGTATGCATGAGTAAATCATGAAAGTGTGAAAGTGGTAAATTTTGCACATATACATGGGAAGATTGAGTTGTGTATGCTTGAATGCATTTGTTGAATACAATTTGGAAATGCATGTATATATTATATTATGTGGAAATGGAACAACTAGAATGTGGTAGTTATTGCTATCCTATGAAGCTACAAACTTTTCAAGGGTTGTTGGATATTGCAATGAAAGAGTTGTCGCTTAAGCTAATCACATAAGGATGGACTAAAGGAAAGATGAGGAAAAGGTTGATTGTTGATATATATATATATATATAGCTAGTGATAGTTGTGATTGAATTGTTAGGCGTAGACAATTCTAAAATTAGTTTGAGAGTTTTTATAAATAATGCACTAAAAGTATGTTGTGCATGGTATACTAACCATTTATCCGGCGGAATGCAAGATGAAGTGCTGCAGGAAAATAATCCCAAATATGGCATTGTTGAAGGCCATGATGAAAACTAATACATGCTGTTGTAATAGTCAAGAAACATGACATATGGAATTTCACATTTTGGGAAAAAGTTGGATTTTTCCTTAGGGAATACATTTGAATTTCTAAATGAAATTTTACAATTTGACTCTTGATGATTGTAGGTATGTACCACAGATGATATAATATTTATTACAACTGGAATTCTTGAGAAGAGGATATATAGTTGGGGACACTAGAGCCCTATAATTGCAGAACCTTAGTGGGGGTCTATTAATATGCTGGTGCCCTCCTTGTGTGTGAAATCCTGGGCAAGATGGATTACTGAAAGATTGTGTATCAGTGAAGGGATGCCTGAGCCTGAAGAGTGAGTTTGGCAAGGAAGGGGAAACAAAAAAATGTTCTAGTGAACTAAATTCTTATTAAAGTAGCTCTGTGCAATGGAGGAACAAGACTTCTAGTAGAAGTATGAAGACAAGACAAAAGGATAACAAGTTTCATTAGCTAAGGCATGGATCTTTTTGAATAATTTTGGAAAGAACATTTTATTTAATACATTGAGGACAATGCATAAAAAAATGGGGAGGGGAATGTAATACCCCAGGTTGACCTCGGTTGTAATTAAGCATATAGGCTAGTGAGCCATGATACTTTGAGGCCAAAGTACCTGTGTAGTAAATAGGCAGGAGATCCAGATGCTAAAAGGCCTATTGGCCTATCCTATGTATTATATAATCACAATTGGATATTAATAAAATCACACCACTGCTGCAGATCGACCAGAAAAAAGAGTAAGAGGATAAACTCCACTAGAGAGGGAAAGGGGGCTAAGAGTCTAGGAAAAGGGCTAAGCCTAGGGGCCTTAAGCCAATAGAATATTTTAATAATATTCTCTAAAAAGCCTAATTTATGGATACATATACATTATGTTATCCTAAGTTCCCAAGAGGAGGGAAAAAATTACCAAGTGGGTTTAAAATGGGTTGCATGCGATGCCAAGTGTCATAGGATAAACATGCAATTATAATGGAAAAACTTAGAGAA
Source organism: Picea engelmannii (assembly GCA_009831015.1). Taxonomy (NCBI): domain Eukaryota; kingdom Viridiplantae; phylum Streptophyta; class Pinopsida; order Pinales; family Pinaceae; genus Picea; species Picea engelmannii. Next base: position 40,327 of record ML781497.1, read on the forward strand.
TTTTGGGGGAACTCATTCAATCATTCTCTCCAACAATTCAGAGGGGGATAAACAACATGTTCACGAAGGTGGAGAGGATCACTCTCAGCTACTACCATTCGTACCCTATTGCCATCACCATGTATGCAGTGAGGAAGCCTTGGGGGCAATTTTTGCAGTTAATTAAGATGAAGAGGTGGGTTGTTAGGTTTGTGTGTTGCCGAAGAGGTAGGATGTCAAGCCCATATGTTGTTTAAGAAGTGGGTTTTCAGGCCCCATGATGTTGAAGAGGCGGGTTTTTAGGCCCGTAAGCATTCTCTCCACATGAGAGAACTACTGAGAGTATGTACACTTCCCCTTGGGTTTACTTGGGGAAGGCTGGAGCCCTGGAGGGAGAAGTCCGAGGAATATATTTCTCGGTGTAAGGATTTGATGGTACCTGGATACCTTTGAGGGAATTTTGAACTCCTGGAACCATAGTGCTATGAGACTTTCTAGACAACCTGTGCTGGAGCCGTGGAAGGGTAGTGGTGCAGCTGAGGGCACACTACCTTGGATTGTGCAAGCTATTTGGGAATGAGAGAGTGTAGGTTGGAGTGTTGTCGAGGTTTGGTACCTTGGCCTAGACCATGTTGGTATTGGTTGTGGACCATGTATGGTTAATAATTTTTTTTCCAAGTGGAGTTTATGCCCATCTCGGGGGTGACCTCCTGCTGAGTTATAAGCAACAAAGTCTAAGGATGGGAGGAAAGTTGGAGGTCTGTACGTAGTTGGTGATATTCCATAAAATATAAGTGCTTTATTTGAGTATTTTACTTATTCATTGTGTGTGTAATCTTGTATTACTATTATGGGTAATTGCTAATATCTTTATGCTTCCATATATATTCTGCTAGAATTGCATAGAATTTTTAATTATTTGACTATTGTCATGGGATTTTATTGTTGTAATTATCCTTGAACATTTGCTTCCTGAATTGTTCAAAAGTGGTAATTATATGTTACATACAATAGTAATCGTTGTTGTAACTACACTTGTGTGTATATGCTTCCAGAATTGCATGGAATTGTACATTCCATATGCTTACAGGGTTTATGCAAATATTTATGTTTTTTTGCCAAGGGTATTGACCATCGTAATGATAGTTGGGTATATATTGCTGGTATTCTATATATCTCTTTTCATATGCAGAGCTATTCTATCCAATTCAATGGTATTGGAGTTAGAATTCAATATGATACAACCAACTCAGGTATGGAAATTCCCTTGTTCGGGTATGAACGGTTCACAGGTCATGAATCCCTACTCACACGATGATATGAAGGATCTTAGCCAGTAGAGAAGGATAAAATATAATCTCGAAGGCTTGTTTTAAGCCTTAGAGATTTCCTAAGGAAGACTTGAATTTGGATAAGTCATGAAGCAAACTGTTGAAACTATGCAATTCCGTGTCTTTTATCAGAATGAATCACAACCGTTGATTTGGTATGGAGATTCGATCCTAGCCATGGATCAAAGTCCCTCATGCTTGAGGGCTTACAAAGGATCTAGGTTTTTCACTACCATTGGATCCAACGAAGAATACTTAGAGAGATCGTTCCCATTGATCATTGAAAGGGTCGTCGTAGTAACCCTGGAGACCAAGAGTAGAGACACTCTGATGGAAGGGTTCTGAGGGTCAATATAAACCATTAGATCAATTAGGATGGGCATTGAATGATTTGAGCCATCGATCACGATGGGGTTGTAAGAGTAGCTTTGGATAAGGTACTCTGACAAGAAGGATCTGAGGAGCAATCCCAACCATTGATCAGAGAATAGCTGGATGCAATATTGGTCGTCGATCGATGCAAAAAACACTTAGAATTGATCAAGAGGAAGGGTGATGTCATGTTGACGTCACGTGGATAGAAGAATCCTACATGTCCAAGGACAACACATGGCATCTTGTGGTTGGTCGAGGTAGCAGAGGTGGGTCCCTGTCAAGTCCAAGCCATGGTAAAGGGACTTTAATCATTGTCATTGATCAGAGTTAGAGTTATATGATCCTGAAAATTGATCAGGGCGTGTGGCTGTTGAAGCATTTCATGGAAAGGATGTTGGAGAACTACGATGGGAGGAACCCGAGGAGCAATATTGATTGTCCATCGGAGCCTAGTTGAAATTAGTTATGGCTGTAGATATTGGTGGGTCCTTCAATATGAGGCCAGGAGGAAGGTGACATCATACTAACAAGGATGATGTCAGCTTACCAATGCGCAAAGAACATGTGTCAACACCTAGAGAGACATGCCATCGGTGATGACATGTATGCCACATCAGCCCACGTGGAGAGTCTACATGTCAGGTGGAAACTGTTACACATGGCAAGGTGTTTATCACTTAGGGGACAAAAGGTGATGTGGCATGTATGCCACGTATCAAGCTAGGTGGCAGAGTTGGGTAGAGACATGTGTCTTGAATGCCAACTCGGATGCCACGTAGGATCTCTCTTAAGCGAGGCTAAGGGAGAGTGACGTCAGGATGACGGGTGGATGCTAGCGTGCCCAGAGAAGGACACGTGGCATCTTGAAAATCGTCGACCATTCAATGTCTTTCATTGAGACATGTGGCTAAATCCTAGCCTTCGTATTATCAACGATATATCTCAATCGTCCATTGGAGGCGGTTGGTCGGAGAGGATGGCGATTGCAAAAGAGGGAGTACTTTGATAGGAGTACTCTAAGGAAGGATCATGGCCTTCGATCAGAGGGGGACCACGAGGCATGACAACTGTTGATCTATCATGGGCTCCACTTGCTTGAATGCAAAGAGGTTTGGAAAGTTTTTTAAACAACGTGAAAAATTAGATTTCGACATCAATACTAGCCGTAGATTACTAGATTTCCAGGACCATTCAATTCATCAGAGTGTTGCTGTCGAACCTAGCTGTCGGAGTATGCAGAGTAGTCTGAAGTGGAAATACTTCGATGGGGGGTTTCGATAGCAAGGAAGAAGTGGTTTGGAAGTTCGATAGGCATGGGTCCAATGAGTGATGTGGAATCTGCCACATCAACTGCCACGTATGTGCTACGCTAGTGCCATTACAAGTGGTGGAAAACTGCGTGGATTCCATGTGGCATTGAGGTGAACTTGTGGAAAGATAGCCGAAACTTCGCAGAACTGAAACTTTTGATCCAGAGCTTGGAATTGAGCATAGTTACAATCGTTAGAAAGATCTTGACGAGCAGAATCATTCTACGAAGTTTAATTTGAGAAATGAAGTAGTTGGTAAAATCAAAATTTTGTCACTCTGTCAACCTAAACAGTATCGAGGGGATCAATGACGTTACATATGTTAAAGGTTGGTGCGGCCTAGGCCGAGGGCGATCTCCAAGTGATTTTGGTAGTTTAGATTCCCCTGAGTTGTTTTTCTTTAGCCAACGGTTGAAATGATAACTCCACAAGTGACAAACATTTCTAGAAAACTAAAAAAACATAACATAAACAATTTTAACATGTTTCTTATTTTTTTTTTAGTATTAATATTAATGGTATATTGATTAAGGAAATTACCCTTCCCATTTGAAATGGAATATCAAGATAACTAATATAAAAATTTACATTTTATTATTATTATTATTGAAATTAAGCTAGTAAGAAGCTAAATAATATAAAAATTTAATTATTAATATTAATATTATTATTATTATTGAAATTAAGCTAGTAAGAAGATAAATAAAAAGATAAATAATATAAAAGCTATGTTGCATGAGTTTCCTAAACGTGGGAACATTGGGAACTTGGATTCAACAATAGAAGTTTCCTTCAAATTTACATGAAACTTGAATTTGGGAGAGACAATGATATATATTAAAAAAATAAAAAAAATATTTTAGATTACAATGATACTTTAGATTACAATGTATAGAGATATTGATACATTTTAAATCTTATTTCAATAAAATTGAAGTTGAATAGAAGACAATGTTTCTCCTATTGCAACAACTACAATATTAAAATTATGAATAATTATATGAATATATTTAACACAATAATGAAACTTTAATATCCATAAATATTTCATTAGAAAATGAGAAACAAAATTGAAAATACATATATACAATTTTAACATCTTCTTAAAATTAAACTTTACATATATAAACTTTAAACATTCTTGTAAATTTGAAGCATTATTCCCTTTTTATTGAAAAAAACAAAATATTACTACTCTTCTAATATGAAAATACAATAAAAGTCAATGATATGGTTGGTTGATATCAACTACATATTGGAGCAAATGCTTGTGGTGGATAGTGTATTGATTTATTGGACTTTCATGTTTAGTTTGGGCTTGAAGGAAAACATAAATGCATTAATTTTTTTTCATATTCACAATTATAAAGTGAGTATTATTAAGTTTTTTTACTTTACTAATTTTTGAAATATTATTTGAGTGTAGTTTAGTCTTAGTTTTATAGTGATATTTTGAATAAATATAATGAAAATATTTGTAAGAAATTATGTATTTGTAATAAATGAATAAATATATTTACATTTTAATTAATATAATTCTAATTTAAAGCTCTTCTTTTAGGACACTGGTTCTCAAGTTCTCATTTTTTTGATGTTGAAGCTCCCAAAAAGCTTCCAAATTCTCAAAAGAGTTCCCAGTCAATTGAGGACGTTACCAACTATTTCCCAAACTCCCAAAACTTAAAAAACATGGAAACTAGATGTTGAAAATACCAAGAACGATTCCTATACAACTATCCTATACAACTATGTAAAAGTATACATTTTACTTTAAAAAAACAAAAACAAAAAACACAATGGAGAGAGACATTTGATGGATAAAGCATTTGATATTGCAGAATAGTTTTGTTTTTGGAGGATGTTGTTTCGATCGGGATTGCTGAGTGTTTTTTTACATGACTACCGGCCTCCTAAATAATTTCGTTATAATAAACAGTAACGTGCCATGAGCATACAATCAAAGCGCGCTCACGTTTGAAGTAAATGTAAAGAACAGCCAACATGTTCATGTTCATGTTCTATTTCCTAGGTCACCACCATGCTTTCCATGGTTGAATACAATAAGGTGGAATATGAATGAATATTCGAGATATTGAAATAACTTTTTAATTCAATATTGTGTGTATTTCTGTCACGTCAAATAAGTTATGAGAAATCTTATATTACTACTAAATTATAATTTCAATAGATTTGATTATAAATTTTCAATGATGGAATTGAAAATGGCTAAATCCTTACCCCTTTATTTGGGAATTCTATACATCCAATTAAGAAAGAGTCCACGGAAATCAACAATTGACCTTGCTCCATTCATAAATGTGTTGATATATTGATTGAATGATATGAATGGATATTCAGGATATTGGAATAACTTTTTAATTCAATATTGTATTTCTGTCACGCCGGGTCTTACAACACTATTAGATTCTAATTTCAATAGATTTGATTATAAATTTTCAATGATTGAATTGAAAATGTCTAAATCCTTACCCCTTTATTCCTAAGACCTGAGAGCAATGTGTACATTTATTAGGAGGGCAACTGATGAATTGATGGTTGACTAGTTTTTAGCTAAAACCTTCGCCTTTGAGCCAGACTTGGAATTTGAAGTTTCATAGGATGTTTTTTTCATTTTAAGAGGTATTAGCCTTTGAGCCATATCTGGAATTTGATATATAGGATATTTTTTTCATTTTAAGAAGTATTTGACAGTTAGATACTAAATCTGTAAGTTAACATTTATGGACATGTAAAATCCAAACAGTCAAATCTAAGTTTTACTGGGTAAAGTATCAGCCATAGTTTTCTGGTAGGTACTTAGCTTACTTAAGGTCTACTGAAACCTACTGCAGCTACAAACTCGACAAAGGTTCGTTTTAAGAGTAATTGAAACAGTAAATGAAATTTGATGTTGCCTTACTCTTAGTCTATGCAAAATTTGGACTCAGCCACTACTGATGACTTGCAATTTGCAATGAATTTAGTGGAAATGTTTAGCTATGCTTCTATTTCCCTACCAAAACAAATAGTATTATTTCTTTTGAAATTCTAGAAACAAGGTCTATGTAAGAACAAAAAAAAAACTGACACTCATTAATATGCCAAAAACATAAAATGATAGACATAAAAACCAAATAACCGTCACCAAAATTTCATTTGACAGGTAAAAAAAATTTGAAATTCCGGATCTGCTTTGAACTGTCAACCAAAACGGTATACATAGTGAGGCCATTTACATCAACACAGAGAATTGGATGGCTGCATTGTCTTTTTTTCCATCCGCTATCGAACCCGACAGTAGGCGTTGCAATATTTGTACTACCAAGTCTCTCAGCTGGTCGGTGTTGCAACTTGCAATATTTTTGACGGTGTCAGGTAGCTTAGCTTGTTGTTTTTTTAGATTTTTATGATATGTTTGGAATTTCAAATTTATCTTATCTGTGAAGTAAAAATTTGATGACGGTCATTTGTTTTTTGTGTCCGTCATTTAAAATTTTAAGTACTTCATTATTTTTTTTTAATATACAAAAATTTGTAACAAAAATCTCTTTTTGAAAAAATATTATAAAAGAAAAATGACATTTTAAACCTACCTTTGGGAGCTTATAATCTAAAGAAAAACCTATGAGAAACATCAAATTCCATTTACTCTTCTAACCAACCTCTATAAAGTCTTATAGATTATACAATAAAGCTTAAATAAGCTAAATATCTACTAGAAATTATGACTGGTTCGAATTTTATATGCCAATAAATATTGGTAGGTAAATTTAGTATATACTTGTCAAATACATTTTAAAATGAAAAAAACGACCTGAAACGTCAAATTCCAGGCCTAATGCAACCATTGACCCAACGTATCCCGGATAGCTTTTGCACAGGCCTAATTCCAGTTTAGTTGCACAGAACAGAGCTAGACCTCAATCAACCATGGATTCTGAATGTATCAGCGGCGCTGATGACGGATCTGAACGCCAACACGGGTTTTGCTGGTATTGTGATATGAGATAGCGAGGGGCAAAAACAGAGTAAGAAATGAAACAGCAGACAGAGAAATTGAAGAGGAAGAGAAGTTGAAAATTGATAAGAAGGAGATTGTCTAAATGTTTGGTCTGGGTCAGTTGGGCTCTGCTGATTGGCTGGTGGGAGTTTAGGGTGGTTGGGTTATTCATGTATAGGTGAATGGCTGTTGGGCTCTGCTGAGTGGCTGGTGGGAATTTATGGTGGTTGGGTTATTCATGTATAGGTGAATGGCCTCTACACATTCCACACTCTCATAATTATGTTGGCTTAGTTGATAGTAAATGATCTTAACATAGTTGTTCTTATCCTTTTATGTTAATTATTTTCTATTTGTTTTAGGTCGGTGTGTAATAATATTCATTATAAAAAATTATGATGATATCATTGTTCTTACTTCAAATTTATACATAGTTTATGAATGACAGTAATTTCTGTTTGTTTTAGGTCGGTGTGTAATAATATCCATTATAAAAAATTATGATGATATCATTGTTCTCACTTCAAATTTATACATAGTTTATGAATGACAGTAATTTCTTGATTCTTAAGATTAAACTAAAGATGGTATCAAGCTTCAAGAAAATTGACAGCATAGAGGTACTGTGGAAAGTAATGAGGTTCTTGACTGGAGTGATACTATAATAAGTTTCTGTGCTAGGGCACACATCACTTTTCATTCATCCAACACGTTACAATGGTTACAACTCAAAATTAACTTTGCATTTGCTCACTATAAACTGGCATGGAAATTCATTCCTCAAATGCATAAAATGTTAATTAGGTAAATCTCAAAAGTGCAATCTCACACTTGACACTCGTTTGGAGATCTGGAAATTCATTCTCCTCAAATGCATAACATGTTAATTAGGTAAATCTCAAAAGTTCAATCTCACACTTGACATTCGTTTGGAGATCTGGAAATTCATTCTCCTCATTAGGTCAAACTCGAAAACTAGAGAGTAAGGAGACAATTGGTAGAACGTTTAGCCAACTCCTATATCTACTTGGTTCTTTTTTACTAAATCATAATCTTCTACATAACAACGAAACCATGCCAATTTGAGGTAGTATTTAAGAGTATTTGATACATGAATACAAAATCCATACTCAAAACTTACAAGCATCTAAAATGGTACAGGTCATATTTTCTAGGTATTTAGTTTACTGTAATGTGTAACCTATTTTGGCTTCATACTGAAAATGAGATTTTGTAGAGGATTAAATATAACAGTAAAAGAAATTTAATTAGTTCCATATTAAATTTAATTAGTTCTAAACTTTCCCTCTGTAAAATTGAATATCCATTAGCAAATTTATTCAAATTTATTCAAATTTACGTATAAGAAGATGAAAAACAAATAACCATCATCAAAATTTCAAAATATAATAATAATAATAATAATCTATTTTTAAAGTCAACCTCTTATTTGTAGGACAAGGGACCCCCTCCGCCCAGCAATTTGACTAGTAAAATCTACAGAGATATACATACCCTACCCTACCCTACTTGAATTTGAACTTATATATATATATATATATATATATATATATATATATATATATATATATATATATATATTTAAAATTCCAACCGATAAAAAAACCACCTTAAACTACTAGCCATGACTCAAAATTAATGTATGGCCACCTTAAACTATGGGCAATACAGACACAATTAATCCACATGCGAGTACTTTATTAATATCGCATGGTGCAAGTCTCTTTCACTTCACAGACGTCAAATTTAACAACGTCTTGTCTATGCGATTACAGATTTTGATTTTATTTTTAAATCAAAGCATGTAGATATACATAAGTTGAAGCCAGCACAGGTATATCGTCAGTGGTTTACAGTGAATTAATAATAAAAAATGTTGGAACAAATGCCCATCAAGTACTAAAGGAACAGTAAAATTGTGACATCCAGGACGGACTCCATAATGGTCAAGATGGCCCGGGTGTTATCCTAATTCTTTAGTACATCATAAAAGAGAATGACTAACTACAGATTCATTGCTGCAAGTTTAGATGGGTTGTTGAGATTCATTGTTACAAGTTTAAATCATTTGAGTTAGATTTACCACGTGCAACACGACTGTAAACCATGAGTCTCCTCATCGGTAATGCAGCCATATAGCGCTCCTGTGTCTTCTTCGAAAATGCTAAACAGAAGCATAAAAGGCTCCTGTATCTTCTTCGAAAATGCTAAACAAAAGCACAAAAACCTTAAATTGAAATGTTTTAATAAAACATAAAAATAATTCAAACTTGCATATGCGGTAAACATTAAAGGAAGGGATTCCACACCATACCCCTTAAATCCATATATGCTGGAACACCTAAAAAAATATCAAGAAAAACTCATCTCGGTTACTCAAATTACTAAAAAAAATATGCTATCTCCATTTATTACCAATGTTAGCTCCAGCTAGCTCGAGTCTTCACCCAATTGAGATACTTCGGAACATTGGCAAACTGAGAATCTCTATTTTCTAGATTCATATTTATGTCAAAAGGTGTATACCTATTGGAGATGGGCACAATTAATGATCTTTTAATTTTAAATTATAATTTGATGATTACACATTGAAGATGCCGGTATATTCTTAGTAGTCCTCCAAAATCAATGAGTCGGATTTAGTTTCCTCTACCCTGGATTTCCTTAGCTATCCCTTAGCTATCCCCCAGTTTCACTACCTCAGTTGTCCACTCGTTTCATTTCCCAAGATCTGATGCATTAAGCCATAAGGAAATGTCTCTGTTGGAATTGTTTTTGTGAGCACCCATTCCGATTTCGGTTCAAACCCTAGAGCTATCAAAAGTATTATGAAAGGTGTAATTATTCATCATCCCTTTGACAGTGCAGGTTAAGTGGCTGAGATGTAGAGGGTTTGTTTTCTGTGAGGGATTTAACCACTGTTTATGTGATGGGCTAGAAAATTCGCAATTTCTTCATGCATGGACGAAGATGGATAAAGGGAAACCAAGGTTTCAATTCGTTCTGTGTGGGGAGGCGAAGATGGATAGAGAAGAACCAAGGTTTCAATTCTATCTTATAGTTTTATAGACATCCAATATCATATTAAAATCCATTAATATTATTTTTAAAAAATTGCTATAATAATTTTTTACACCATGAAATATGGATTTGGCTTTTTTATTGTGATAATTAGGTTTTTTTAAACTACACTAGAGTTTTACCGGCCAGCCGCGAGTTAGCTGCTGTGATAGTGAAAATGATTTCATGTGATCCATAGATTTAGATGATTTCAAAGTCTTGTGACTATCAACATTGGATAAAATTCCGAGAAGCAACATCACAACCAAGATCAAATCAACCCTCAAGGCACCCACAACTCCTTTCATCTTCCTAATTCTTGGTTGCTATGAGAGAAATAAATATACGTGCTTGCGTGGCGTAAGATGGTATGAGGCATTGATTTCTATAGTTACATGGCCACCTTGCCCTCTTTTATATCCACTCATTACAAGTTATATGAACAAGCATGGAGTTTGTAATTTTTTTAAAATGGAATGCCTCTCTTCCATGGCATCGTGTGTAATTTTAGTGGCACATTCCATGTCCACATGGGTAGACATGGGACTCTTTCGTTGGCACATGGCACATAGGTTTTGTTGGAGTTCTTGCTCAGTGATTGGTATGGAGTATTGTATCTAAAAATTTATCATGGCATATTCCTTTTCTTAGTTTGACCCACAAATCCTAGTGATATATAAGATCATTGACTTATAATATATAAGGATTTGTTATGTGTAATAGGAATAGAGTTCCAAATTCAATCTTTTATAGATAGATATACATTCATCAAAATGATTATCATTTATCTCATACTATGCATATTTTATCTATGAAAGTTATATTTAGAAATTGTAAGAGTAGCCATTATGCATATAATAAAATTCGCATAATTGAACATTATTATTGTTTCAAACAAATTACATATTTATAAGAATAGTTGAACATTCTAGATATGAGAATACTGGATCTAGATTTCTAAGATTACACCATAGAATCAACTCAAGTACAATTAAAAAACTACAATTTACTAAAGTAAGCATTAACTATAACACCCTCCCTTAATGCTTATAAATTACAAATAACAATACTGAAATCACGTAAAAATATTTTTGAACTTTGTTCTTTGTTTGGTCTGGTCTTCATCAACATTTCTACCCACTCTGAAATCTCATAGACTACGCTCTTTCTCAACCATCAACTTCAAGCTACCACTTGATCCATTTAAAATACAATTGCTTATGACCATCAATGACGTATTTGTAGGATCAATGATTCTTGACATACCTCGAAGAATAATCTAGATACTGAATCATTCTATTGACATAATTCCATCCGTTGAAGTACATGGTCTGCCGTTGTATTCACCAATTATCTAGGAAAATATTTTAGATATTGAATGTATCCAGTCAATCATACAACTTGACCTTTTTCACATACACAAACACACAAAGATAACCTAAAACTGTTGTTCTTGGAGCATGGAAGGACAACAAGAAACACAACTGTAGACATAATCAAATCAAGGATATGTTCTTGTGGCACCGAAGTACATACAAACCACCAACTTACATTATGTTACTCTGTTCTATGATTGGTTCTCCATTGCTAAACATATTCACAATAATGAACAAACTAATATAAAATTCTTCAAACTATACACCAAAAAAAAACAACAAAATTCCACACAAATCTGTAGCTATCGTCAATCCATATGTTATTACTTACCTTTTTGACAATTGTCATCCACATCCATACCCATTTACTCATTCTATGCAAATTGATTCACGTAACAATACACATGAGATAGCCTGTATTGATTGTCAAAACTATCAGGGTATCGAGTCGACACACACCTAGGAATAATTCAATTACATCACATCGATGATTTATCGACTCTCCAAATTTCTGCTATGTCATTCTAATATAGTAGCTCGTGAAGGCAACTCCCTTCTCTGATTAGAAAGTGACATCTCTTTCATTGGAGTACTTGAAGATAAGCAGAGATCGACTCCCACCCATGAATGAGAACATAACTACACAAGCTCCCATACCTATGAATCCTGTGTATTGTAGTCGAAATTCAACTTGTTACACCTACCAATGAAATTAAGTCCTGGATCCTCCAATAGATAGTCCAACAGATTCAAGTCCGAAGAAAATGTCCAGGTAATTTTCCAACATAGATTATCATACAGTGTCTCTTCCTCTCAAAGCAACGGCAGAAAAAATCTCCCATAAAACAATGGACACACAATTCACTCTCACTAATTAAATAACACACATGTAAAATTCATAAATTCAACACTCTCCTATGCTATCCTATATACAAATGATTAAAATTGCATAATTTCCATGATAACAACCCCTCCCATAAGAGAGTCAGGGAAGTACCAACTCTGATACCAACTCATAAATTGTGAGAGAAGCCATTATGAACAAAATAAAACTCACACATCAATAGTATTATTGGTCTAGGTGGATATCAGTGGCCAGCCACATTTTTCGACTGGCTCAAAATAGTTTTCTGGTAATTTTGACAATTTACTATTTTTAGCAGGTTTTAACTTCCAGGGCCATTTTGAGGGCCTAAATGAAGGTTTTTTGAGATCGAGGTTCTCAATGATAGTCAAAGGCATGATTGAGCCCCCAAAATGAATATCCTCAACGATACCTTTCCAACGAGCTATCATACGCCTAAAATGGAGATCGTATGCAAAAGTTACGACCCCAGGAAGTTGATGTACTAACTTACCCAAACAGGGCCCACATGACTTTTGATGCTTCATCTCCTAGGGTTAGGTTTTTGGATGTCTAGGACTTTTGACATTCCTGTTTATTGTAAAAAGGCCTCTAGAGCCTCATTGTAATCATCTTCTTGCGAATGCGAGTAGCCGTCACATCTCTTCTCAGAGATAAGCTGCCACCATTCCAACAAGGTTGTTTCCGTTGCATTTTACAGTTTCAACTTATTTCGTTATTGAATAGAAAACCAGTTTTACTGTATCTCTGTTATTTTGTGTTAAGTACCTGTTAATAATCTGTATTCATTTCGTTCTGCTCATAAAATCTGGATCAGTGGTATCAGAGCAGGCTGCTCTTGATTGTTTTTTTCAGTGCATGTCCCTGACGAGGTCTGAGTATAGCAAGTTGGGTCTCGAGCTTGTCTCTCTTGAAGACAATATCTCTTGCACACCCAAGAAACCCTCAATGGTGGAAGAAAATAAAATCGACGGAGAAGACGATCCTATCAATTTGTTGCTTGAGCAAGCTCTCACGCGACAGAGGGACGAAATGATGGAGAATTTTTTCCACATCCTTAAATGCCTGCTGATAGCATCAGACACATCTTCATCAAGCAACCACTTTGGAGGCACCTCTCCTTTCAAGGTACAAGTTAATTTTGATATTCTTGTATTTGAAGGACAGATAGATGCAGAAGCCCTAGAAAAATGGTTAACTCTGGTAGAAGTTTATTTCTCTATTCACAATTTTTCTGACAAAGAAAAGATCACCTTTGCACTCCTTAAAGCTCTCCCTCATGTCAAACATTGGTGGGAAACTTACTAGGAGCAAAGTTCTATAGAGGAGTCTGGAATATATGGGGCCGATCCCACTTGGGATTTTTTTATGGATGCGGTAAAGGAACAATATTACCTTGTTGGCAACTACGAAGACTAGTACATGAGATGGACCACACTGCGGCAAGAGAGGGGCCAAGTAGTTCTGGAGTTCACCAATGCCTTCCATACCTTGTGCACCAAGTTGGGTATCAAAGAATCCGAGTGAAATTTGGTTCTGAAATACCGTGGGGCTCTACACAGATACATCCAGAATGAAATGGATTTTCTAGACATCTCATCACTCGGTGCTGCTTATCGATATGCTGTTAAAATTGAGAAGAAATTTAAGCACAAGAACAAACGAGAATTCGGGTCTACAAATCTGCAACAACCAAAGTATGACAAAGAATAGTCTCTCAAAAACCAGTCCAAGACACAGGAAAAGAAGGGTCACGTGAAGACAAAGAAGGACACTGAAAAATGGTGTGATTTCCACAAAAGCCCCTGGCAAAACACCGATGAATGTCGCTCAAAATGGTCATTGGTGGCTGAGATCAAAGACAAGGAGTCGAACCCTGATTCAGAATCTAATTCTGAAAATACAGGTAAAGGACAGATCATTGATGCAGACCCCACGACCATTATCGCGACTGCAGCAATTCAACCAGAAGAACCAACAGATCCTGAAGAGGGGGAGTTCCTTTTTCATTCACAGATGTGGGTGAAGGGGACCCCACTGCATTTTATTGTTGATAGCGGAAGCCAGAAGAAACTCATCTCAACAGAGGTCATCAAACAATTGGGATTGTCGACAACACCACACCTGCAACCATACAACATTGGGTGGCTTCGCCAAGGATGAGATCTTCGTGTCAGCCAACAATGTCGATTGTCATACGGCATCCAGCCCTTCAAGGACGAGGTATTATGTGATGTTTCCCTACTGGATGTCTGTGATGTTCTCTTGGGCCAGCCATATATGTGGAAGCGCCATGCTATTTATGAGTCTCGACCTCGTAGTGTCATTGTTACTTTGGGGGGCCATCTCTACAGAATACCAGAGGTAGTTCCAACTATTGTTTCACCTAAAAATTGTCGCAAGGTAGTATCTCATACTACAAAATTTAGCTTCTTCACAATCTGTTCAAAAGGGGAATAGAAGGACATTGCAACCACTATAGTCTTGCCCCCTGCACCTTCTATCCAACAGAAGCAGGTCGACAAGGTTGCAACAAATCACAAAGATTCTTTCTACACACCTTCCTCTTATGTATCTCGACTTGTTGAACAACCTCAACTTCAACAGGTTCATGATAAACTTCCACAAACTAAGCAGCGCGACGTCTCAAGCAATACAAGCAGCTCACCCAGATGCAGATCCAAAAAACGCTTTTTCCTCTCCCCCGGGAACTCAACGAAATGGATACCATTGCTTCCTAAGGAGGGAGGATTGATCTAGGTGGATATCAGTGGCCACCCACCTTTTCTGACTGGCTCAAAACAGTTTTCTGACAATTTTGGCAATTTACTATTTTTAGTAGGTTTTAACTTCCGGGGCCATTTTGAGGGCCTAAATGAAGGTTTTTTGAGATCGAGGTTTTTAATGATAGCCAAAGGAATTATTGATCCCCCAAAGTGAATCTCCTCAACAATACCTTTCCAACGAGCTATTATACGCCTAAAACGAAGATCGTATGCAAAAGTTACGACCCCGGGAAGTTGATGTACTAACTTACCCAAACGGGGCCCACATGACTTTTGGTGCTTCATCTCCTAGGGTTAGGTTTTTGGATGTCTAGGACTNTGTTTATTGTAAAAAGGCCTCTAGAGCCTCATTGTAATCATCTTCTTGCAAATGCGAGTAGCTCTCACATCTCTTCTCAGAGATAAGCTGCCACCATTCCAACAAGCTTGTTTCCACTGCATTTTATAGTTTCAACTTATTTCGTTATTGAATAGAAAACCAGTTTTAATGTATCTCTGTTATTTTGTGTTAAACACCTATTAATAATCTATATTCATTTCGTTCTGCTCATAAAATCTGGATCAATTATTTCTTCAAGCAAAATTATATATTTATAGGAATAGTTGAACATTCTAGATCAGAGAATAATGGATCTAGGTTTCTAATATTAGATAATACACCCTAGAACCAACTCAAGTACAATTAGAAAACTACAATTTACTAAAGTAAGGATTAAATCTAACAATTATGGGGGCCAAACATATCGATATAGAAGGGAGTGAGGGTCATGCAAGATAATCATTTATTTAGATATGTGCATGCATAGATGATCTGTAATCGAGGGGCTCATTGCCCATTCACTTTTCCAAGACATATCTCCTTGTGCATAATTACCTTTATTTACTCTATCTTAGTAAAATTCTTAGTGCAACTACTTTGAGGTTTATGTGGTGATTAATTGGCTCATCCTTTCAGTATGCTTGAAGGGATCGATGTCTGTTGGATTTCAATGCTTGACAAGTATGTTTATATTTCCAAGGGATAATTAACAAAAAACTCTTTTCCTCAGATGTCCAAACCAACATTCAATGGATTTTTACATGAGTATTTATTGAAATTATTGCAACTAATATTAGTGAAACAATGATAGTTACCCCTAATGGTTTTTAGTACAAACATTGTCTTCTAGTGTCCATCCACCTTGTTGTTGAGCACACAAATAATGTGTTGAAACTGTTTATTGACTACAAGTGTTTGTACAACCATAATCACCATCCTTTGTTTACATCAATATGTGCCCTCTTACATATGAGATAAGCATTGATACCCTTAATAGATAGCAATTCTTGCATTATCTTATGAAACCCATCCACATTGGTGTTTAGTGCATGAAGAAGGTGTTGAAGATGTTTGTTGGTCACAAAAGGATACATAACTGTTAAAATTGTTTATGACGGAACATATTGGTGAACTTCAATACTATTTGGCCCCTCTCTTGCTGTAGTGTCTTCCATCTCATGTACTGGTCGTTGTAGTTTCCAACAAGGTAATATTGTTCCTTGACCGCATCCACAAAAAAATCCCAAGTGGGCTCGACCCCATATATTCCAGGCTCCTCTGTGGAACCTTTATCCTAGTAAGTTTCCCACCAATGTTTGACATGGGGGAAAGTCTTAAGGAGTGCAAAGGTGATATTTTCCCTGTTGGAGAAATTATGAATAGAAAAAAAACCTTCGAGCAGATTTTACCATTTTTCTAGGGCATCTCCATCTATCTGTCCTTCAAATATGGGAATATCAAAATTAACTTGTACCTTGAAAGGCGAGGTGCCTCCAAATTATCGCTTGATGAATATGCGCATGTTTTTATCGACATGTGTTGAAGCATGTGGGGAAAATTCTCCATCATTTCGTCCCTCTGTTGCGTGAGATCTTTCTCAAGAAATATATTAATAGAATTTCCTGCTTTGTCATTTTTATTTTATTACGCCATGGAGGGTTTCTTGGGTGTGTGAGAGATATTGTCCTCAAGAGAGACAAGGGTGAGACCCAACTTGCTATACTCATACCTCGTCGGGGACATGCACTTAAAAAACGATCAAGAGAAGCATGCTTTGATACCATTGATCCATATTATTTTAGGCACAAAATGAGAGCGAAGATATAATAAATAAATGTACAGAGATACCACGGATATCCAATAATATAAAAAAAATGTATCAGAGATGCAACCATAAACACAGAGATACAATAATACAAAATTTCTATTAATGACAGAAATGTACAAAACTGTAGAAATATAGAGTGAAAGACTCACTAGAATGGTGACAACTTATCTCTGAGAAGACATGTCATGACTACTTACATTCACTAGAAGATGATTGTTATAATGAGGCTCCAAAGGAATTTTTAACATAAAGAAAATCCAAAACCCTAAACCTGGAAGATGAAAAGCCAATACTTTTGTGGATCTCATTTTGGTTAGTTTGGTGGATCAACTTCTTGGGGGTGTAACTTTGGCATACGATCTGCGTTTGGGGCACAAGATAGCTCATTCGAAAGGTATAGATGAGGAGATTCATTTTGGGGGCTCAATCAAAGACTTCAACCATAATTGAGGTGCTTGATTGCGAAAAAACTTCATTTAAGCCCTCAAAATGGCCCCAGAAGTTTAGGAACCGAAAAACTACTAAAATAGTAAATTACTGGAAGACTATTTTGAGCCAGTTGGAATAGGTGGGTGGCCACTGATATCCACCTAGATCAATACTCCATCCATAAGAATCAATGATCTCCATTGCGTTGAGTTCCCAAGGGAGAGGGAAAAACATTTGCTGGATCTGCACTTTGATGAGCTGTTGGCCTTACTGGAGAAGTTGCATTGCTTAGCCTATTGAAGGTTGTCACGAAACTGTGGGTGGAAGGGTTGGACCTTTTTAACCAGTATGGCTACATGATATGTCTATATGCATAAGGAATCTTTAAGTTTTGTTGCAATCTTGTCGACTTACTTATGTTGGATAGAAGATTCTTGGATCGAGGTTGCACTGGTTATATCATCCTTTTGTTCACCTTTTGAACATATTATGAAGAAGATGAATTTTGTAGTATGAGATACTACCTTTCCGCACTATTTAGGTGGGATAGTATTCAAAACTACCTCTAGTATCCTTTAGAGATGACCCCCCCGAGTAACAATGACACCATGGGGTCGAGACTTATAAATAACACGATGCTTCCACATATATGGATGGCGTAAGAGAAAATCACAAACATCCAATGTGGAAACATCACATAATACCTCATCCTTGAAGGATTGCATGCCGTATGAAAAAATAAACTGTTGGCTGACACAAAGATCTTGTCCCTGGCGAAGCCACCTAATGTTGTATAGTTGTGGGTGTGGTGTTGTCGACAATCCCAACTAGTTGAAGACCTCTACTCAGATGACGTTCTTCTATTTTCCTCTATCAATAATAAAATTCAACGGGGTACCCTTCACCCACATCTGTGAATGAAAAAGGTGCTCCCCCTCTTCAGGATATGCTGGTTCTTCTGGTTGACTTGTTGCGGTTGTGAAAATAGTAGTGGGGTCTGTGTCGATGATCTATCCTCTACTAGTATTTTCTGAATCAGATTTTGAATTAGGGTTCGACATTCATCGGTGTTGTGCCAAGAATTTTTTTGGAAATCACACCATTTTCCAGTGTCCTTCTTTGTCTTTCCGTTACCCTTCTTTTCTTATGGCTTGCACTAGTTTTCTGAAGGCTGGTTGTTAGGGCCATATTTACCATACTTTGGTTGTTGCAGATTTCCATACCCGAACTCCCACTTGTTCTGGTGCTTAAATTTTTTCTTGATTTTAAAAGCATATCGATAAGCAACACCTAGTGATGAAATGTTCAAAAAATCCATTTTAGTTTGGATGCATCTATGTAGAGCCCCATGGTATTTCAGAACCTGATGTCACTCAGAGTCTTTGATACCCAGATTTGTGCACAAGGTATGGAAGGTATTGGTGAACTTCGACACTTCTTTTCCCCTCTCTTGTCACAGTGTGGTCCATCTCATGTACTGGTCTTCATAGTTTTCAACATGGTAATATTGTTCCTTGACCACATCCAAAAGCAAATCACAAGTGGGCTCGACCCCATATATTCCAAACTCCTTTGTGGAACTTTTCTCCTATTAATTTTCCCACCAATGTTTGACATGGGGGAGAGCCTTAAGGAGTGAGAAGGTGATATTTTTCCTGTCATAGAAATTATGAACAAAGAAATAACCTTCTAGACAATTTAATGATTTTTCTAGGGCATCCACATCTATTTGTCCTTCAAATATGGGAATATAAAAATTAACTTGTACCTTGAAAGGGGAGGTTCCTCCAAAGTGGTCGCTTGATGAATATGCACCTGTTGTTATCGATATGCATTGAAGAATGTGGGGAAAATTCTCCATCATTTCGTCCCTCTGTCGCGTGAGAGGTTTCTCGTGCAACAATTTAATAGAATCGTCTTCTCTGTCGTTTTTATTTTCTTCAGACATGGAGGGTTTCTTAGGTGTGTGAGAGAAATTTTCCTCAAGAGACACAAGCTCAAGATCCAACTTGCTATACTCGAACCTCATTGGGGACATACACTGAAAAATGATCAAGAGCATCTTGCTCTGATACCATTGATCCAGATTATTTTCGACACGAAATGAGAGTGGAGATATAATAAAGAAATGTACAGAGATATCTTGGACATGTAATAATATAACATAAATATATCATATATGCAACCATAAACACAGAGTTACAATAATACACAATTTTTATTAATGAGCGAAATGTGCAAAACTGTAGAAATACAAAGTTAAAGACTTGCTAGAATGGTGGCAGCTTATTTCTGAGAAGAGATGTGATGACTACTCACATTCACAAGAAAATGATTGTTATAATGAGGCTCCAAAGACCTTTTTAACATAAATAAAACCCAAAACCCAAAATCTGGAAGATGAAAAGCCAACAATTTTGTGGACCCATTTTGGGTAGTTTGGTGTATCAGCTTCCCGGGGGCGTAACTTTGGCATACAATCTCTGTTTGGGGCGCAAGATAGCTCGTTGGAAAGGTATATATGATAATATTCATTTTGGAGGCGCAATTAGAGCCTACAGCTATCATTGGTGTGATCAATCCCGAAAAAAATTCATTTAGGCCCTCAATATGGCTCTGGAAGTTTAGGAACCGAAAAACTGCTAAAAATAGTAAATTGCTAGAAGACTGTTTTGAACCAGTTGGAATAGGTGGGTGGCAACTGATATGCTCCTGGATTATGAAGAAATGGTCTCCATTGTGTTGAGTTCTCAGGGGAGAGGGAAAAGCATTTGTTGAATATGCATCTTGATGAGATGTTGGCCTTGATGGAGAAGTTGCGCTGCTTAGCTTGTTGAAGGTTGCCACAAACCTGTGGCTAAAATGATTGTAAATTTTTAACCAGTCTAGATACATGATATTCCTGTGTGCAGAAGGAATATTTACGCTTTGCTGCAATCTTGTCGACCTGCTTCTGTTTGATAGAAGGTGCTTGGACCGAGGTTGCATTGGTTGTAGTTTCCTTTTGTTCACCTTTTGAACATATTGTGAAGAAGATGAATTTTGTAGTATAAGATACTACCTTGCGAAGCTGTTTAGGTGGGACAATAGTCATAACTACCTCTGGTATCATATATATATATATGACCCTAGATTAACAATGACACTACAATGTCGAGACTCATAAATAACATGGCTCTTCCACATATATGGCTGGCCCAAGAGAACATCACAGACATATAGCGGGGAAACATCACATAATACATCATTCTTGAAGGGTTGGATGTTTTCTGACAATCTACAATGCTGACTGACATGAATATCTCGTCCCTAGCAAAGCCACTTGGTGTTGTATAGTTGCGGGTGGTGTTGTTGACAATCTGAACTATTTGACAACCTATGCTGAGATGAGGTTCTTATAACTTCCACTATCAACAATAAAATGCAGTGGGGTCCCTTCACCCACATCTGTGAATGAAAAAGGATCTCCCCCTCTTTGGGATCTACTGGTTCTTCTAGTTGAATTTTCGCAGTCACGACAAAAGCAGTGGGGTCTACATCGATGATCTGTCTTCTACCAATATTTTCTGAATCAAATTCCCAATTAGGGTTCAGATCCTTATCTTTGATCTCGACCACTAATGACTGTTTTGAGAGAAATCCATCAGTGTTGTGCTAAGGGATTTTGTGGAAATCACACCATTTTCCAGTGTCCCTCTTCGTCTTTCCATTACCCTTCTTTTCATGTAGGTTGGACTCATTTTTTGAAGGATGGTTATTAGGTTCATCTTTACCATACTTTGGTTATTGCATATTTGCAGACCCAAACTCCCGCTTGTTCTGGTGCTTAATTTTTTTCTCGATTTTAACAACATATCGATAAGAAACACCCAATGATGAGATGTCTAGAAAATCCATTTCAGTTTGGATGTATTTGTGTAGAGCCCCATGGTATTTTAGATCCAAATGTCACTTAGAGTCTTTGATACCTAGCTTGGTGCACAATGTATGGAAGGTATTGATGAAATCCGACATTGCTTAGCCCCTCTCTTTCCATAGTGTGGTCCATCTCATGTATTGGTCATTATAGTTTCCAATAGGGTAATATTGTTCCTTGACCATATCCACAAAAAATTCCCAAGTGGGCTCAGCCCCATATATTCTAGACTCCTCTGTGGATATTTTCTTCCACTAAGCTTCCCACCAATGTTTGACATGGGGGAGAGCCTTAAGGAGTGCAAATATGATCTTTTCCCTATCGGAGAAATTATGAAAAGAGAAATAACCTTTTAGCAGATTTAACCATTTTTCTAGGGCATCCACATCTATCTGTCCTTAAAATATGGGAATATCAATATTAACTTGTACCTTGAAAGGAGAGGTCCCTCCAAAGTGGTCAATTGATGAAGACACACTTGTTGTTATTGACAGGATTTGAAGGATGTGGGAAAATTATCCATCATTTCGTCCCTTTGTCGTGTGAGAGCTTGCTCAAGAAATAGATTAATAGAATCATCTGCTCTGACATTTTTATTTTATTCCTCCATGGAGGGTTTCTTTGGCATGTGAGATATATTTTCCTCAAGAAATACAAGGTCGATACCTAACTTGCTATACTCAGACCTCGTCAGGGACATGCACTGAAAAAACGATCAAGAACAACCTTCTCTGATACCACTGATCCAAATTATTTTAGGCACGAAATGAGAGCGGAGATATAATAAAGAAATGTACAGAGATATCTCAGATATCCAATAATATAACACAAATATATCAGAGATGAAACAATAAACAAAGAGATACAGTAATACACAATTTCTATTAATGAGCGAAATGTACAACACTGTAGAAATACAGAGTGAAAGACTCACTAGAATGGTGACAGCTTATCTCTGAGAAGAGATGTGACAACTACTCACATTCGCAAGAAGATGATTTTAACAATGAAGCTCCAAAGGCCTTTTTAACTTAAATAAAATCCAAAACCTTAAACCTAGAATATGAAAAGTCAACAGTTTTGTGGACCCCATTTTGGGTAGTTTGGTGTATCAACTTCCCAAAGTTGTAACTTTTGCATACGATATTCGTTTGGGGCGCATGATATCTCGTTGGAAAGGTATAGATAAGGAGATTCATTTTGGGGGATAAATCAAAGCTTTTGACTATTATTGAGGTGTTGGATCCTAAAAATACTTCATTTAGGCCCTCAAAATGGCCTCAAAAGTTTAGGAACCAAAAAACTGCTAAAAATAGTAAATTGCCAGAGGACTGTTTTGATCTAGTTGGAATAGGTGCGTGTCCACCAGTATCCACCCAGATAACCTCTCCATCCCACTCTCCATGCCCAATACCTGACATAACCACACTTGATAGAATTGTAAAATGTAAACACTTAATAGTGAAGAGGTAAATGTTAAAACTTAGGTAAACTTGTTTGGATTTGCAAAATTATGCTTTGTGGCAATTGATAAGACACCTTAGTAAATTCTTAATTGTATTATGTAAAAGTGAAATAGTAAACACAAAAATTAATGATAAACAAAGTAATTCTTAAATGCAAGTCATTTAATGCTAGCAATCTCATTTTTTGATTCAGAGACGATGATGAGAATACACCAACATCTTTAATTCTTACCTATTGAATCAGATTTGATAATTAAAAGATTGATTAATCCATCGATTCCAATAAAGGGATTCCTCTTAGTATGAATATACATTATCTATATCTATATCTATATCTATATCTATATCTATATCTATATCTATATCTATATCTATATCTATATCTATATCTATATCTATATCTATAT
>ML781497.1:93799-131197 GCA_009831015.1 Picea engelmannii
ATGCACTGGTCCACATATCATAGCAATGCATCCAAACCAATATAAATTTCACATACAATATTCATACCATAATGTTTCTCGGTTAGTGGTCCTGATATCCACTTTCATCATCATTAGCCCTTGGCTATTTCATAGCCCATAACCTGCAGATTAGTCTGTAACACAAACTCACACAGTTCTATGCATTATCATCATGTAATTGCATACTATCATCATTTCAATTTGGTATCCCTGTACCAATAAATTAACATCAAAGTTTTCCAATTAGAAATAGATCTCATAATATCCCATAATTCAATTTCGATACCCATTCATAAGATTATCATTTACCAAAATAGATTGCATCATATCTTACATCATTCTAATAGTATTTAAACATTCATTAAATTCACATTCTCACAATATGTCGCATCATATACATTATCATCAATAACATTTAAACATTCGTAAAATTTACATTCACATAATAGATCACATTACATACATCATCATCAAATAACATTTAAACATTCATAAAAGTTCATAAATTTTTAAAGTTTAAGTGTATCACTTAATAGTTTCACTATGACTTAGAAAATAAAGTATATAGGCCTCAGGTAATCTTGGCTGTCTAAGTCAAAAGGTGGTGTTATATACACCTCACCTTCGAGAAACATGTTCTTGAGGTGGTCAAAATAGTGAGGGATAGTCTCGTCATAGTGTCTCGGCGTCTTCCCAAGTAGCAGATCTTGGACTATACTTGTCCCACTGGACCTTAACTTGGTCTACCAGATGGTTCCTGAGCTGTCGGACTCTACGGTCCAATATGCGTAACGGTTCTACCGTGAGGGTTCCCGCGTCCGATACCTGCAATTCCTTCCAATTTAGTTTATGTGATTCATCAGCAACATAATGACGTAAAACAGATACATGAAATACATTATGAGTTTTATGCAAGTGGGGTGGCAGTACGAGACGATAGGCAAGGGGTCCAATTTTCTCTTGGATCCTGAATGGTCCTATAAACCGAGGTGACAATTTTGTCCCCTTCCTGAACCGTATGGTACTCTTATTAGGCCTGATACGAATGAAAACCTGGTCTCCCACTTCATAACTTCAGTCGGTCCTGTGTGCATCCGCATAGCTTTTCTGCCTATCTCGTGCTTCCTTTAGTCTCTGCCTAATCTGAATCACCTGTTCCTCCATTTCTTGAATCAATTATGGCCCAACTGTTACTCGATATTCTAGTCTATCCCAACTCAATGGCGTTCTACATGGCCTCCCATACAGAGCTTCGTAGGATGGCATTCTGATGGAGCTATGATAACTGTTATTGTAGGAAAACTCTACCAAAGGTAGGTACTTCTCCCACTGGGTTTGATTATCCATTACATACATCCTAAGCATGTCTTCCATGAATTTATTTACTCTCTCAGTCTGCCCATCTTTTTTAGGATGATAAGCTGTGCTTAAGTTCAACTGAGTCCCCAACGCTGACTGTAAACTTGTCCAAAACCTAGAAGTGAATATGGAGTCCCTATCTGAAATGATCTTCTTAGGTATCCCGTGCAAATGGATAACTTTGCTTACAAACACACGTGCCACATCAGTGACATCGTAAGTGTCTCTAACCAGAATAAAATGAGAACTCTTGGTTAACTTATCCTCTATCACAAGAATGGCATTGTGTCTATGGGATGTGAGTGGCAACCCCACAACAAAATCCATAGAGATGACTTCCCATTTGGACATAGGAACATCATGTGGTTGTAGGAGGCCTGTCAGGTGATGGTGGTCAACTTTCACTTGTTGACATTCCAGGCATTTGGCGACAAAATGGACTACATCGCGCTTCATGCCTACCCAAAAGAATAGCTTCCTCATATCTGCGTACATCTTCTTCACACCCAGATGCGCACAATAAAGTGCTCTATGGGCTTCCTTCAGTATGATGCTTCAAATATCCCCATTCTCAGGGATGTACATCCTTCCTCGATATCTTAACAATCTGTCTGTTTCCAGACTATATCCTTCATACTTTGGGTCTAACTGCCTCCTGCTCTGGAGGTTTGAAGTAACCTTTAAAAACCAACTGTCTCCTGGGAGTTGTGTCAACACATGTTCCCTCAGATTGACCTTTAAGGTTACTAAGGAGAAGATATGTGGTCTCCTACTCAAGGCATCTGCGACCACATTTTCCTTTCCCTTGATGTACGAAATACCAAAATCATACTCACTCATAAACTCACTCCATCGCCTTTGCCTGGCATTCAGATCTCTTTGAGTAAAGAGATGTTTTAAACTTTGACGGTCTCTTTTGAGCTCAAAGTTTCTCCCAACAAGATAGTGCCTCCAAAGTTTCAGAGCTAGCATTACAACTGCCAACTCTAAATCATGAGTCGCATATAACTCTTCGTGCTTCTTCAACTTCCTTGACGCATAAGCTATCACTCCTCCATCCTGCATTAGCATGGCCCCCAACCCTTGCTTTGAGGCATCCATGCAGACTGTGAAGTCCTTTTCCATATCCAACACTCGTAGAATTGGCGCACTAGTTAGTAACCTCTTAAGCTCAATGAATGCACTGTCACATTCTTCTGTCCATTCATACCTGACCCCTTTACGCTGCAAGGTGGTGATGGGTTTCACTATTTTGGATAATCCTTCTACAAATCTCCGGTAATAACTTGCTAGCCCCATGAAGGTTCTCACCTCATGGGAATTTTTCGGCACTGGCCACTCCATAATGGCTGTTACCTTTTTTGGGTCCACACAGATCCCTTCGCCAGAAATGATATGACCTAAATAGTGGATCTCTTTCTAGAATAAGGAATAGTTCAACAACTTCCCATATAATTTGTTCTCTCTAAGGCAGGACAACACTATTCGCAAGTGTTCCTCGTGTTCTCTTTCATTCTTTGAATAGATAAGGATGTCATCTAAAAATACTTGTACAAAATGGCCTAAGTACTTCCAGAATACGCTGTTCATGAGGCTCATGAATACTGTTGGCGCATTGGTCAATCTGAAAGGTACGACAACAAACTCGTAATGTCCAAACCAAGTTCGAAAGGCAGTCTTTGGGATATCACCTTCCTTAATCCTTAACTGATGATACCCCGATCAAAAATCAATCTTTGAGAATACTACTGCTCCTTTCATCTGATCGAAGAGGTCATCTATGCACGGAATCGGGTACCTATTTTTCACTGTAGCATGGTTCAAGTCCCTGTAGTCTATACACAGTTGTAAGGATCCATCCTTCTTCTTTACAAAAATTACCAGTGCGCCCCAAGGTGAGACACTGGGCCTTATTAGCCCTAAGTCCAGTAAATCTTTCAACTGCATTTGCAAATCACAAAGTTCCAGTGTTGTCATCCGATACGAAGTCTTGGAGATTGGTTCTACACCAGTTTTTAGCTCAATAGTAAAATCAAGCTCCCTCTCAGGAGGTAACCCTGGTAACTCGTTCAGAAAAACATCCTGAAATTCTGACAATACCGGGTACTGATCCAATGAGGGTCCTTTCCTTTCATTCACTTCTTCCACTACATAAAATCGACACCCTTGCCTCAAGCATCGCTTAACCTTCATAGTTGATATAAAGCGTAACGAAACTTTTCTATGTACACCCTAGATCTCTACTGGTCTTCCTTCATCATCGACACAAAGCAACCTCTTTGCGAAACAATCTACCAAAGATCAGTGTGCTGCTAACCAATCCATTCCAATGATTAGGTGATATGCCCCGAGAGCAGTGACATATACCTTCAACCTGGTAGTACACACTCCCAGGTCTACTATAAAATTATCAACACTAGGTCCTACTGCTTGTTTTTCCCCCAAAGCCATCTCGACTTGTTGAAAGTCATCGTGCTCGTAGGCTGCCAACCCACTCTTTTCTAATGCAGATGGTGAGATGAAACTATCTGTCACACCAGAATCAAACAAAATCTTAACATTGATATGATTTAGCGTACCTCATGACTCCACCACTGTGGATTGATGTTCGGCCTGGCGATTATTAACCATTGCGTAAATCTGGTGGCTGCTACTTGCTCTCCCCATCGGTGCCTTTCCTTCTCTATGCAAGAACCCTGATTGTAACTCTGGGCAGTCACATTGGTAATGGGGTCCTCCGCACCCCCAACAGGTAACACAAGATTGAACCTGTGCATTGTTATGTGATTGCCTCTGGAATGAGTTCCTTCCCCTGGAACCCCTGCCCCTACTCGTTGTTCCCTGAGATGGTCGTGGACCTGTCTGCACTGTTGGCGATGAACGAGATGCTGCACTCGCTGCCATTGAAATCCCTGTAGCTATTGTCCTTGGCGTGACTCTGTTACCATATGGCGGTGGCCTTGAGCCCCCTCCCCTAGGAAATGTCCTCAGGGCCTTCCCTATGAATCCAGGGCGATGCGAAAATGTCGGTCTTGTACCCCCAGTTAAGTTCATGTGTTCTTTCTCATAACGCACATTTTCCACCGCCTCCGCTACTAAAGACGGTTTCCACATCCTCACCATAGCTCTTATCTTAGGGTTCAATCCATAGATGAAGCGCTCTACCTGTCATTGGTCATTGTCCATATACGAAACATATTTGACCAGTTCCATAAACCTGATCTCATATTCTTCTATAGTTCTGTTTCCCTGTACTAAGGCATGAAATGCCCCTACCTATTGTTCCTCATAGTATGCTAGTAGATATTTCATTCAGAACCTCTCCTCAAAAAGTTCCCAAGATACTGTGTCTGGGGTAAGGTGCAGTTGTCTTTTCAGGTTGCCCCACCAGTTCAAGGCGCTGTCTCTTAACTGAAAAATGGCGATATTTGCCTTTGAGTTGGATGCATAGTCCCTTAAGGCAAAACACCTTGTCATGCCTTCCAACCATGCTTCCGTGCGTTCACTGGCACGACCCCCGACAAACTCTGGAAGTTTGATCTTATGCAATTCTCGCGTTATGTCTTCAGGTGGAGGTCCTCCCCCTGAATCCCTTGACGCTTCTGGATTACCCGTTCCATAGGGTGGGGGTTCCACTTCAGTCCCTGCCAGTTGTCGCCCCTTTAAAGTCTCATTAATGGCTTCCAACGGGCATAGTATGAGGGCTAGTTCGGGTGATGGTGGTGGTGGCACTGGCAGTGTTGGTGGTGCTTGCGACGACGCTCCCCTGCCTCGATTCCCTCGAGTCCTAACCATCCTGTATGCTTTGACCTGCACCCACCAAAGTTATCAGGGTGAGTTCCAGGATGTTTCAAATTGGTGCTACTCAAACTAGAAATAGGGTTAGGCGTAAGTTTTCTTTATTTTTCTGTAAATAGACATTACTCCATTAGGGGATTGGCTAGGTTAGGGTTAGGATTAAGCGTCTAAGCTTGATTTCTTCGCCCCTACAAAAAGAACTATTGGTTCCCTTGCCTCGTAGCTACGCTAGGCTTGCGCCATACTCGCCACTTCCTACGCTTACTCTCCTAGTGCATATGCCGCCTCCTTCCCGCTGGTCCTAGTCTAAGCCTTTTAACTTTTCGCTTCCAACTTGGTTAAAGTGACTTCTGACCTTATGTTTATTAATTTACGCTGAAAGGCGTACACCTATTGACAATGGGCACAATTAATGATATTTTAATCTTATTTAACCTTAAACCATTATTTGATGGCTATGCATTGAATATGCTGGCATCTTCTTAGTCGTCCTCCAAAACCAATGGGTCAGATTTATTGTTCATAAATTTCTTGCATTTATCAAGGCATCCGTTAACATGTTTACTTTTTTTTTTTTTTTAACATTTACCTAATCACATTAAAAAAAATGTTGTAAGGTTATGTAATTACCACGTTTAATGATTGATTAAACCATGACATCTAAATAATTATCCCCAACTGCCAGCCATGTTTCGACGTTCACAACGCTATGTACCTTTCGGAGTTAACCAGTCTCCATCCACTTTGCGGCTGTGCTAGTTCATTAAAAACTAATAATCTAGACTAAACTTAATCCTAAGCTTCAATCACCTTAATCAACACACATACATTTTTTTTTTCCAAGGCACATACATGGTGCGTTGGTGTTTGGTTGTTCCATAAGGCTTAGGTAGTGGGTGTTCGCGAGTTCTAAACCCGTTTGCTCCAGCAAAATTTTAATCTAACCCAAATTTAACCTAATCTCTAACATCATTAATTAACTTTAATGTAAATTAACTTTACACTAAATAAAACAATTAATTTAAAATTATTATTACACTAATTTAACCTAAATTAACTTTAATTTANTAAACTAATTTGACCTAAATTATATATATATATATATATATATATATATATATATATATATATATATATATTACTCTAAATTATTTTTACACTTAAAATAATACAAAAAATAAATGAACACACATAAAAAAAAATATAAAAATTTTAGTAAACAAAAACATAAAAAAAATCAAAATAATTTAAAAAAGAGTGCAGGCACGCATGGATTCCACATGCCCACCTTGCTCTTCATACCTAACCCTAAAAACCTACACCTGCCAGCTCTTCGAACCCTATGCGTCCTTCCTCTGCCGCCTCCTTCTCATCCACCGAGACCTTCGTCGCTCAGCCAGTGTAGCGTTGAGCTTTTCTTTTGGATGTTTAACCTCAGAAATCCAGGGAATGGCATTTGAGTGGTTGGTTCTCAGTCTCTTGATTTGCAGTTGCAGGCTCTTTATTTTGCTGTTCTAATCCATTTCTGATTCAATGCTTTGATGGTGATACTGCCAAAACCCTCCAGTCAGGAAGTGGAAGATAGCATACAACGAAGAGATCTCTTTTTCTTCTTTAAGGAGTCGGATTCTTCTACTGATACAAAAATACAAAGTTCTGCATTTGAACAAGACAGAATCACGGCTAGCTAATAACGGTTTACCATTAGAGATCCAAAATCTATGCTGCCGTGCAAATTACCACGCTCTTCGGTTTACTGCAAAAATTTAAGATTTAGGCCGAAGGCTCTTAAAAATATTGGGTAAAAATGGGCCATTTTTGGTTTTACATCTTCGGTATGAAATGGATATGCTGGCTTTCTCTGGATGTACTCATGGATGTACTAATGAAGAGACTGAGGAACTCACCAGAATGAGGTATGCATATCCATGGTGGAAGGAAAAAGTCATAAATTCTAAACTAAAACGACTGGATGGTTTATGTCCATTGACACCAGAAGAGACAACACTGGTTTTGCAGGCACTTCATTTTGATAAAAGTATGTAAATTTATATTGTATCTGGTGAAATATATGGTGGAGAAAGGAGGATGTCCACCCTATCTGCAGCTTATCCCAAAATGGTATGTTAAGTGATTAAAGGCTACCTTGTCTTTTGACACTTTTGAAATGTGTTCGTCTTTCATTTTCTAGGCCATCTTTTAATGAGAAAGGTTGAACAGGTTAAAAAAGAAATGCTTCTTAATCCTAAGGATTTGAGGCCTTTTCAAAATCACTCATCCCAAATGGCTGCTTTGGATTACATTGTCTCTCTCGAGAGTGATGTGTTTGTTCCAACATATGATGGAAATATGGAAAAATTTGTTGAAGGGAACCGAAGGTAGATGTTACAGATCCCTAACTCTTATGTCCATGCAACCAGGCACACGGATTTTGGTTGACCACTTATAATTTAATTGCAATTTTACTATGGTTAAAATCCACAAACTATTTAATAATTTGTAGATAAATGTCTTGAGCATGGCATGTTTTTATTCATCATGGATTTAGGTTTTTACTTATTTTATGGTTCATTGCTGCATTATGATTTGCAGATTCTGAGGGTTTCGGAAAACAATCTTGTTGGACCGGAAACGTCTGGTTGGACTTTTTGATCAATATAACAATGGGTCCTTAAACTGGGATGAATTTTCCCTTTCTGTTAAGGAAGTACACGTAGAGCGGATGGGAGAACCAACAAAAGAATAGTTATTCCTGATAGACCAAAGGAAGAGGACTATTTCTATGCAAATCCCGAGGAATGCTTGCAACAACCTTTTGATCTTGAACACAGTTCCTTTTAGTTCTTTTCATTATTTTATTATTTACCACATGAGTCTCTTGTTCCTACAAGAGGGACTATTTCAGTTTTAGATGATCTCGGGAATCCATCTGCTCAGTTATATTAATGCTTTGGAGGATCCATGGTTTATTCATCCCTTAAAGAGCGTTCTTTAGATTATTTTCAGAACTGTTAGAGCTAGAACATCTCTGAGAATATAAAGATGGGTGCCTTCATGATCCTTACTCTCAGATGTCATATGGGCATATGTGTTCAACTGAAAGTAAAGGAATGTTATTTTGTTGCAGAGTTCACCATAGTTGTGGGTTGGTATAGCATCATCGTTCTGAGTAAAAAAAACCTGTAATTATAGCTAGGTCAATCTATTTTTCCTCTATCAGAGTCTTACTTGATGAGATCATCATTGTGTATAGTTCTCAACACTGTTCCTATGTAAACATTCATCGTTTCTTATTGTTTGTCATCTTTAGTTGTCATTGAACTAACAAAATATTGCTCAGGAAAATGGATTATCAAGAGATAATCCATTTCTTACCATTCTATATGATACTAATTTCATAATTCGTTCCTTTTCATTCGATATCATATTGATTTTTTTTTTTATAAATGTGTAGTGTTTTCCTGAGTCAATTCTGAGCTTAAATGAACTGGGTTATGGTTAAATCGGAGAATGGGCGATGCCAGGATAATGGGTGATGTCCTTTCATTGATCCTGGGTTTCGATGCCAAGAGAATGGGCGACCAGATAAATTTTACATGAAATGGCGGTGGCAACCTTTGGGCTACAATCTTCCCAGGTCAGTAGATCTCTGCCCAAAATTTTCTGGTGAATGTTAGTTTGAACTGTGCTAAATCTTAAATTTTAAAATCTTATTTAATAAGTTGCTAGAATATATCAAGAAGAAGCAATACAAAATTCTTAGTTTCCTAAAGTGAATAGTAAAATTTTACTGAAGGTACAAAAAATACAAATATAATTCATTTCAAAAAAATATGCATGACTAACAATTATAGGATGTGTAATGCAATATTCTTTTTCAATTCATATTGTTTATTTATATTTAGATTTGCTTATCTATTATCAAAATAATAGTGCATTTAGTTTGCAGGTTAGGTGGGACTGGAGCTAGAGCTTGGAGCTGGGAACTTGGCCCATAGGCCTAGATTTCAAACTAAGACGCTTTGATACCATGTGTAATAGCCAAATAGATTTAACCATCAATTTATTTCATAAACTAAGGCAGTAACTTCATAACAGAATAATAATCTTCATAATATTAACTTCAGTAACTTAAATTTGACAATGAATAATAAATTTAATAACAGATTAAAAACAATGCATAATTTTAAATACCTGAACCCGATGCTAATAACCTTCCATTTGTCCGCTTTGCCTTCTTGAATGCTGTTGCACTTTGTAAACAATTCCCAAGACCTAGTTCCACCCTGCCAACTAGGTAACTTCCTAGCTCCAGGATATCATATGGATATCCTGGCCCCACGTGCCCAAAACCTCCAGCAACCCCGGTGCCTGTACTGATACAATCCCACTCCAAAACTCCTCTCTGCAAATCCAAGAGCCCCCCAAAATCAATCCCCCATCTCCCGTAGAATGCCCCTCCCGTAAACCTCCTTCCCCTCCATATCCCTCCTTCACCGAATTCCCCTTCATTTAATTCCCTACCTAACCCATTTATTACCTTATCTTATCCTGTCGTCGTTAATGCCCCTTATCCCCTTTATTTATTATTTTATCCTAATTTAATGTCTTACCCCTTTGAATTAATATCTTATCCCTTTCCTTGTACGTAACTTAATTTAACAATATAATTTATTATCCTCCTTTTATTTCTTTACCTTATTAATTAATGAGTTAATTAATCCTTGACAATCATGAACAAGTAATTAATAATAATTAATTAGTTAAAGTTATTTAAGTAATAATTATTGTTTAGCTAATTTTTAGGACAGTTAGATTATTAAATTAATTACAATTAATAATCTTATACATCTATTTAAGCAGGGTCATTACAAGGACTGTCAGATCAGATTGTAGACAAGAAGAACGCACATAAGAGAAGGACAGATCTCATGCGTCATATCTGAGCGTAAGATCTGACCATCATTGGATCAGGGAGAACCTACATGTTCATTAAAGAGCAAGAAGAGGCTAAATGCAAAATGACAAAATATGTTGGTCTGACTCCATTTCAGAGTTTCGTAGATCCATACTTGAAGGCTTGAGTCCCTTCATCATAAGGAGGAGAAATCGCGAAGTGGTGAAATTGCGAAGTGGCAAAATCGTGAAGTGGAAAAATCGCGAAGTGCCGAAATCGTGAAATGCGAAATGATGAAATGATCCTAGCTGTTGGATCAAGGTGTGATCTAGGCTGTCAGATCCAATAGCTGAATATGGCAGACCACATCAGAAAGGATAGTCATGGACTGTTGGATCAAGAGGACGCATGGCGAAAAATCAGAGCACCACAAAGACTCCATTTCAGAGTTTCGCAAATTGAGAAATCCAAAGGAAAGAGGTTCAAACTCGTGATACGCGAGATCAAAAAAAAATCTTGACTGTTAGATCACCAAGAATTATGGACCATTGATCTAAGCTCCATCTTAGAGCTTCACCTATCGTGACTTGGAGTGACGAGAACCTCCATCACAAGAATTGTGAGATGCGAGATCGCAAAAATATTTGAACCATTGATTCATCGAGATCGTGGAACGTTGATCAGGGTCGATGAAGATCATGAGTTTGAAGCACCTTTTAGTGTAGCCTGTGGTCACTGCGTGTGGTCACATGGAGGAAGGACCTAGTGTAGATGAGCTCCGCCTTGGAATTTTGGGGATCGCGTCTGGGAGTGTCGAGACACTAGATCACATGAATGCCAAAATACCAAAAAGGTGAATTTTCGTTGTAACCGGTGGTCACCGCTTGTGGTCACGTAGAGGAGGTAGTTAGAGTAGCTAAGCTCCTTTTCAGAGCTCTTGACATGGAGATTCAAGATGTCTCATCGTAGAATCTCTGAATTGTGAAAGTGAGAAATAGGTAAATAACGACAATACTCTTCAGAGTTAATCCAATGATGCAGGTGAATTTGAGCACAATCGGAGGGCTAATCTTTCACCTCATAGTGTAATTTCTAGAAACCATTGATGGTTTCTGCCAGAGGAGATGAAGAGTCTCTGGGAATCTTCCAATGGGATGAATATAGGTCATAGGGGCGATTTTCAAGTGGATGAGTGTTGAAGTATGTAACTGAAGAAAAAAGTATAAGCTCGACTATGCCAAAGAAGACGAAGAGTCTTGACTGCAAGAGAGGTTGAGGAATCTCAGCATGACATCCAGTGATGCTGAACGCATGGGAAAAATGCCAGAGAAGCTGAGAATTCGTAATGATAATCAGACAAAGCACTCACTATGAAGAGATGTAGAAGAATTGCACATATTGTATGTACAAGGTGCATAGAAGCTATAAGAACATGACACAAAGAAGTGATGAGGTTGTCGTTGCCGAGGTGAAGTAATGCATGTGTGAGGAAGTAAAGAGGTGGTGCAGCAGCTAAAATGGATAGGAAACAAAAGATGCATTGAATGGGAATGACACATAGAGCACAAAAGGCAGAAGAACAGAATGTGCAATGGATGCATGCTGGAAGACAGTGAGGAAGACTGAGTAGAAAAATCTTGCAGAACAGTGAAGAGGATGGAAAGCTGTTATTGAACACTATATCACTGTAATTGGTTTCAGTATTTCATATTCATATTTCAGGGTGGTTGGGAGGTGCTAGGGAGGACTGGTGTCCTCACAGGTTCAAGTGGGTGCTTGAACACAGGGAGTTGTAGCTTCCTTCTAGTTGGTGCTAGAGAAACTAGGGAGTTGGTGCTTCCTTCTAGTTGGTGCTAGAGAAACCAGGGAGTTGGTGCTTCCTTCTAGTGGGTGCTAGAGAAATCAAAGAGTTGGTGCTCTCAACAAGTTGGAACTTGAAAAACAGAGGTTGTAGCCTCACATTGAGTTGGTTCTCAATTATAGATGATGAACAAAACTTAAAAGACTACCTATCATTTCAAAGAAGAAGAGGTTTTCTCCCTTTATGGGTTTCCTTGTGAAAATATGTCTCAGTGTATATCTTATGTGTGACTGATTCTGTTTATTTTATTTTCCATATGCTGTATAATGTTGATGATCACTTGAAGAAATATTAAGAATGTATTAATAGACTTAAGATTGTTTAAGCACAATAACAATTGATTCACCCCCCCTCTCAGTTGTCTTAGTAATTTCAACAATTGGTATTAGAGCGGGTTCCTTTTATTCAAAGGTAGATCTGTAAGCTTAAACATGACAAGTCATGAAGGGACTTCAGCCACTAAGCCCCCTTTGTTTGATGGAACAAATTTTTCCTTCTGGAAGATTAGAATGAGAGCATACTTAATGGCCTTGGGTGCTAATGTTTGGGATGTAGTAGAAACTGGATATACAAAGCTTGTTGTGCTAGCCTCCAAGGGCGATAAGTTAGAGTTTAGTTTTAATGCTAAGGGAATGAATGCTATCTTGAATGGACTTGCTGAAGATGAGTTTGTAAAGGTGATGCATCTTGAAACTGCCAAAGCAATGTGGGATAAACTTATTAGCAGTTATGAAGGAAATGAGAAAGTAAAAGATGCCAAACTTCAAACGTACAGATTGAAATTTGAACAACTAAAGATGAATGGAGATGAAACAATTAGCAAGTATTTTTTAAGAGTTGAAGAAATTGTAAATTCCATGAAGGGTCTTGGTGAGAAGATTGAAGAACCATTTTTAGTTCAGAAGATTTTAAGATCGCTACTTGATAAATTTAATTCAAAAGTCTCTGCAATAGAAGAACTATGTGATCTTAAAACTTTGTCCATTGATCAACTCCTAGGAACTCTAACTGCATATGAATGAGAATTAACAAAGATAAATCCAGTACTAGAGAAGTATATTTTAAAGTAGACAAGAAATTGATTTAGAATTAGATGATATTGAGGAAAAAATTGTGAGAAGGTTAAAGAAAGAATCAGGAAAATATCACGGGAAGTTTCCCTTCAAATGCTTTAACTGTGGTAAGATAGGTCATTTTGCATCTAAGTGTCCCCATCATGAAAAGGACCAGAACTCTGATGATGAAAAGAAGTACAAATACAAGAAATATAATAAGAAGAAAAGTTTGGTTGCAAATAATGATAATTTCTCAGAAGACACCGATAGTGACTCTTCTTGTGAAGATAAGGCAAATGACTTCATGCTTATGGCCAAAGAGGATTATGATAATAAAATCATAGGCAATGATGATAATGATGAAGAAGTTGTGGTTGATATGGAAGGAGAACTGATCAGTGCACTGGAAGAAATTGTCAGACTCATAATTAAGAGCAAAAAGAAAAAAAAAATTGCTGATACAATTCAAGAAAGACAATAAACAACCTGATGAAGACTTTGCCCTGCTGAAAGTGAAATTAGAAGAGGAAAAGAAAATAGAAGACATACTAAAACAATTGTTGTCAGAGAAGAAAGCCAATTGGGAATCCTTAGAAGAAGAGATAGTAAAAACCAGAAAAGAAATGGAGAAGTTTAAGGGATTGTATCACCAAAATCTACCAAGTATTAAAGCCTCAGAAGGATTAACCTCCATTCTAAATCAACAAAGAAATCCAAAGTTGAAAGCTGGATTGGGATATGAAGAAGGATCAAGTAGTGATTATCCAAGTAATACAGAACCCATCAATTTTTTCAAATCCTCAAACATTGACAAAAGTCACTCTGCAGAAATAAAGAAAGAAAATTAGCCACCAGGAAGGAATGAAAGAAAAAGTACCAGAACCGAATTTGTAGATTAGAAAGATTATCGGCATGAAAGAAATCAACCTCCTCAAAGAAGACATATTTTTTCAAGGTACATAGGTTTTTTCTATGGATATTGTTTTTTCTGCTCTAATTTTGGTCACAAAGCTATAAACTGTTCTTTAAGATTTAGATATGAACAATCAAGATATTCAACAAATAGCTATCTTCCACAACAAAGATTGAGACAACCAAGCAACAAACAATCACAGACCATAAATCATGTGATGACTGGGAGAAGTACATAGGTGAAACACAACAACAATTATGAGCATAACAATCGTTATGATCTATTATTCAGTGAACCAAAATGTTACAACTTTCATAATTATGGACATAAAGCTGCACACTGTCATTTAAGGAATTACAATCCAGACTTGATCTCCACTACTGAAAATGTCAAGGTTTGGAAGAAGAAAGCAGATGACAAGTGTGGACTAGTATTATCAGCCCAAAAACAAAAGAATCCCTGGTATATTGACAGTGGATGTTCCAAACATATGACTGGAGACAAAAGTAAGTTTCTAACTTTAAGTGAAAACAAATCAGGGAATGTAACTTTTGGAAATGATACACCAAGAAAAATAAAGGGTAAAGGAATGGTAAGCCTAAGTAATGGCAAAGGAAAATCTCAAGATGTGTTGTTTGTAGATGGTCTGAAACATAATCTACTAAGTGTCAGTCAAGTTTGTGACAAAGGATGTGAAGTTGTTTTTACTTCTAAAGACTGTAAAATAAAGGCTTTGAGTTCAGGACAACTGATTGCAAAAGGGATAAGAACAGAAAATAATGTCTATGTGTTAAAAGAAGAAAAAAAAGAATGTCACTTAAGAAAATATGATGAATGTTGGCTATGGCATAGGAGACTTGGACACCTAAATTTTGATCATATAATCAAGCTCAGAAAATATGGGGTAGTAAAGGATCTTCCGAAGATATCAAAGCCATATGACTCTGTTTGTAAACCCTGCCAGAAAGGAAATTTTACTCACACTCAGTTCAAATCTAAAAACTTTCCCTCAACAAAAAAACCTCTCCAGTTAGTACATATGGATTTATGTGGACCATCAAGAAAAGAAGGTACATGAAAAGAAAACTATTTTATGTTGATTATTGATGATTATTATAGACTAACATGGGTTGCCTGTTTAAAGGAAAAATCTGAAGCATTTGAAAATTTCAAAGTGTTTAAGGCTCTGACTGAGAATCAAACAGGAAAAATATTTTAGGCAGTAAGGTTTGATAGAGGAGGAGAGTTTAGTTCATGGAAATTCAAAGAGTTCTGTGATAAACATGGGATCAAAAGAGAGTACACAGTTCCAAGGAATCCACAACAAAATGGAGTTGTTGAGAGGCAGAATAGATCAATACAACAAATGGAAAGATCAATGATGAATGAAAGGAACATACCTTAGACTTATTGGGTGGAAGCAATTCATACAACTGTTCATATCCTTAACAAAGCTCATCTCAGGCCACATAGTGACAAGACCCCTTATGAACTATGGTTTGGAAGACTTGCTTCAATCAAGCATTTTAAAGTTTTTGGGAGTAAATGTTATATCAAGAACAGTGATGAAAATATTGACAAATATGATGATCAGGCTGATGAAGGTATCTTTTTGGGTTATGCTACAAATAGTAAAGGGTATAGATGCTACAATAAGAGACTGCACAAACTAGTTGATTGTATAGACATAAAAGTTGATGAAGAAATCCTAGTCAGAAATGTAAGCAATGTTGAACCAAGAACATAAGATATAGTTGAAGATGAAGATGAATAGGTCCAAGTATTAGAAAAGGAAGAATCTGAATTAGATGAAGATACAAATACTCAGACTAACACAAATCAACACAAAGAAGCAAAATCACCTCTCAGAATTATTAGAAAGAATTATCCTGAAAATTATATAATTGTAGATATAAATAAAGGAGTTCAGACAATAAGGAAATTGATTAAAGACTTAGAACAATCTTATGTTTCCTTTTTATCTATGAATGAACCTAAAATTTTTGAGGAATCTAGCCAGGATGATAATTGGATTAGAGCAATGAATGAAGAGCTTGATCAGATTGAGAAAAACAATACTTGGGAGCTTGTCCCTAGACCTGAAGATAAACATGTAATAGGTTCCAAATGGGTGTTCAAGAATAAAATGAATGAAAAAGGACAAGTTGTTAGAGATAAATCCAGATTGGTCTGTAAAGGGTATGCACAAGTTGAAGGTCAGGACTTTGATGAAAATTTTTCACCAATGGAAAGATTGGAAGCTATCAGAATGTTTCTTGCTTATTCATGTCACAAGAACTTTAAAGTTTATCAGATGGTTGTTAAGTCAACATTTCTTAATGGAGATATAGAGGAAGAAGTATATATGGAGCAACCTGAAGGATTCTCATTGACAGATAATCCTAATAATGTTTGCAAGCTGAAGAAGGCCTTATATGGACTGAAACAAGCACCACAAGCTTGGTATTATAGATTGGAAAATTTTTTACAAGATAAAGGATTCAAGAAAGGTACCATTGAAAACAACCTTTACATTAAGTCTGAAGGTGATAATTTATTAGTTGTTTTGGTTTATGTAGATGATATTATTTTTGGGTGCACTAATGAATCATCTGTCCAGTGGTTTGCTAACTCTATGCAAATAGAATTTGAGATGTCCATGATAGGAGAACTGCCATATTTTCTTGGCTTACAAGTAAAACAAAGTTCTAGAGGAATTTTTATATCTCAAGAAAAATACTTGAAAGAGATGTTGAAGAAATTTCAGATGGAGGAATCCTCTCCTGTTAGTACACCCATGGTGGTTGGTTGCAAGGTCAGTAAAGATGACATTTCACTTGATGTTGATCAAAGGACATATCGATCAATGATAGGCAGTGTTCTGTACATCATAACATCCCATCCTGATATAATGCAAGTTGTTGGAATGGTAGGTTGTTATCAATCTGCTCCTAAGCAAAGTCATTTGGTAGCTATCAAAAGGATATTCAAATACTTGAAGGGAACAATGACTTATGGTTTTTGGTATCCCAGAAATCAGAATTTTCAGTTAAATGCTTATTCAAATGCAGATTGGGAAAATTGTGTAGATGAAAAAAAGAGCACCAGTGGAGGTGCCTTCTTCCTGGGAGACTCGTTGGTAGCATGGATTAGTAAGAAATATGGGTCTATTTCCTTATCAACTACAGAAGCAGAGTACATT
This sequence comes from Picea engelmannii, assembly GCA_009831015.1. Taxonomy (NCBI): domain Eukaryota; kingdom Viridiplantae; phylum Streptophyta; class Pinopsida; order Pinales; family Pinaceae; genus Picea; species Picea engelmannii. The sequence continues at coordinate 110,906 of ML781497.1, forward strand.
ACTGCTACTACTTGCTGTACTCATATCTTGTGGATGATTCAAAATCTTGCATATTTGAAGGTAAACTATACTGATCCGATTACAATTCACTGTGATAACACTAGTGCCATTAGTGTCTCCAAGAATCCTGTTCTTCATTTAAAGACTAAGCATATCCCAATAAAATACCATTTTCTCAGAGAACAAGTCACAAACAGAGTTGTTCAGTTGAATTATATCCCTTCCATAGAACATATAGCAGACATCTTTACTAAACCCCTAACCAAGACACCATTTGATTATCTTCGTCAGAAGCTAGATGTCATCCCATCTGAAATCTAAGCAAGTTCATCCTATTAGGGGGAGTTTTTATTGATTGATTGAATATATCATACCTCCTAAAAATATAGCAACAACTCAGGGGGAGCATGTTCTCTTTGACATTGATGTCAAAGGGGGAGAAAAGAATCTGGGTGCCTTTGTTGCCATCAATGCCAAAGGGGGAGATTGTTGGCATGTTTTACAAGCAGCGTATGCTTGTCATTGATGGAAAGTACAACAACGATGATGGCTTGAGTACAGGAAGAATGTAACAGATGGGCACCAGAAGTATTTTGGGAAGACGCTGCAGAGCAAGCTCGATAAGATCAGAAGAGATAGTGCAGAGGATGGTTGGCATGATTTACAAGTAGTATGTGCTTGTCATTGCTGGCAAGATCAGAGTTACATGAAACAAAGGAAAAAAAAGGACAAAGTAAGCTCAAGAGGAATTAGCGCAGAGCCGAATGCAGTGCCTAATTTCAGGAGGAGAAGTGTCAGTGATCATTGGATCCTATTTAAATTCCCGAAAGAGGGAGGACCGTTAGATCATATTGTAGACAAGAAGAACGCACAAAAGAGAAGGAAAAATCTCAGGCGTCAGATCTGAGCATAAGATCCGACCATCGTTGAATTAGGGAGAACCTGCACATTCATTAAAGAGCAAGACGAGGCGAAATGTGAAATGCTGAAATATGTTGGTCTGACTCCATTTCAGAGTTTTGTAGATCGGGACTTGAAGGCTTGAGACCCTTCATCATAAGAAGGAAAAATCACGAAGTGCGAAATGGAAAAATGATCCTAGCCATTGAATCAAGGTGTGATCTAGGCCATTAGATCCAGTAGGTGAATATGGCAGACCACGTCAGAAAGGATAGTCATGGACCATTGGATCAAGAGGACGCGCTGTGAAAAATCAGAGCACCACAAAGACTCCATTTTAGAGTTTTGCAAATTGGGAAATCCAAAGGAAAGAGGTTCAAAATTGCGATATGCGAGATCACGAAAAAAATCTTGACCGTCAGATCACCAAGGATTCTGGACTGTTGATCTAAGCTCCATCTCAGAGCTTCACCTATCGTGACTTGGAGTGACGAGAACCTCCATCACAAGAATCGCAAGATGAAAGATCACAAAAATATCTGGACCGTTGATTCATCGAGATCGTGGAACGTCGATCTGGGTCGATGAAGATCATGAGTTCGAAGCACCTTTTAGCAAAGCCTGTGGTCATCGCGTGTGGTCACATGGAGGAAGGACCTAGTGCAGATGAGCTCCGCCTCAGAATTTCTGGGATCGCATCTGGGAGTGTCGAGACACTGGATCATACGAATGCCGAAATACTGAAAAGGTGAATTGTCGTTGTAACTGGTGGTCACCACATGTGGTCACGTAGAGGAGGGAGATAGAGTAGCCAAGTTCCTTTTTGGAGCTTGTGACATGGAGAGTCAAGATGTCTCATCGCAGAATCTCCAAATTGCGAAAGTGTGAAATGGGTAAATAACGACAATACCCTTCAGAGTTAATCCAAGGGTGCAGGTGAATTTGAGCACAATCGGAGGGCTAATATTGCGCCTCACAGTGTAACTGCTAGAAACCATTGATGGTTTCTTCCAAAGGAGCTGAAGAGTCTCTAGGAATCTTCCAATGGGATGAAGATAGGTCATAGGGGTGATTGAAAAGTGGACGAGCGTTGAAGTATGTAACTGAAGAAGAAAGTATAAGCTCAACTATGCTAGAGAAGACGAAGAGTCTCGACTGCCAGAGAGGTTGAGGAATCTCAACATGGAATCCAGTGATGATTAATGCGTGGGAAAACTACCAGAGAAGATGAGAAGTCGTAATGATAATCAAACAAAGCACTCACTGTGAAGAGATGCAGAAGCATTGCGCATATTGTATGCATAAGGTGCACATAGGTTATAAGAACACAAGATGCAAGATCACAAAAATATCTGGACCGTTGATTCATCGAGATCCTGGAACGTCGATCTGGGTCGATGAAGATCATGAGTTCAAAGCACCTTTTAGCACAGCTTGTGGTCATCGCGTGTGGTCACATGGAGGAAGGACCTAGTGCAGATGAGCTCCGCCTCAGAATTTTTGGGATCGCATCTGGGAGTGTCGAGACACTGGATCATACGAATGCTGAAATACTGAAAAGGTGAATTGTCGTTGTAACTGGTGGTCACCACATGTGGTCACGTAGAGGAGGGAGATAGAGTAGCCAAGCTCCTTTTCAGAGCTTGTGACATGGAGAGTCAAGATGTCTCATCGCAGAATCTCCAAATTGTGAAAATGTGAAATGGGTAAATAACGAAAATACCCTTCAGAGTTAATCCAAGGGTACAGGTGAATTTGAGCACAATCGGAGGGCTAATCTTGTGCCTCACAGTGTAACTGCTAGAAACCATTGATGGTTTCTGCCAAAGGAGCTGAAGAGTCTCTAGGAATCTTCCAATGGGATGAAGATAGGTCATAGGGGTGATTGAAAAGTGGACGAGTGTTGAAGTATGTAACTGAAGAAGAAAGTATAAGCTCAACTATGCTAGAGAAGACGAAGAGTCTCGACTGCCAGAGAGGTTGAGGAATATCAACATGGCATCCAGTGATGATGAATGCGTGGGCAAACTGCCAGAGAAGCTGAGAAGTCGTAATGATAATCAAACAAAGCACTCACTGTGAAGATATGCAAAAGCATTGCGCATATTGTATGCACAAGGTGCACATAGGCTATAAGAACATGGCACAGAGAAGTGATGAGGTTTTCGTTGCTGAGGTGAAGTAATGCATGTGTGAGGAAGTAAAGAGGTGGTGCAGCAGCTGAAATGGATAGGAAACAAACGGTGCATTGAATGGGAATGACACATAGAGAACAAAAGGAAGAAGAATAGAATGGGCAGTGGATGCATGCTGGAAGACAGTGAGGAAGACTGAGTAGCAAAATTTTGTAGAACAATGATGAGGGTGGTAAGCTGTTATTGAACACTATATCACTGTAATTGGTTTCAATATTTCATATTCATATTTCAAGGTGGTTGGGAGGTTCTAGGGAGGACTGGTGTCCTTAGAGGTTCAAGTGGGTGTTTGAACACAGGGAGTTGTAGCTTCCTTCTAGTTGGTGCTAGAGAAACCAGGGAGTTGGTGCTTCCTTCTAGTGGGTGCTAGAGAAACCGGGGAGTTGGTGCTTCCTTCTAGTGGGTGCTAGAGAAAACAAAGAGTTGGTGCTCTCAGCAAGTTGCAGCTTGCAAAACAAAGGTTGTAGCCTCACATTGAGTTGGTTCTCAATTATAGATGATGAATAGAACTTAAAAGACTGCCTATCATTTCGAAGAAGAAGAGGTTTTCTCCCTTTATGGGTTTCCTCGTGAAAATCTATCTCTGTGTATATCTTATGTGTGACTGATGCTCATTATTTTATTGTCCATATGATGTATAATGTTGATGATAACTTGAAGAAAGATTAAGAATGTATTAATAGACTTAATATTGTTTAAGCACAATAACAACTGATTCACCCCCCCTCTTAGTTGTCTTAGTAATTTCAACATATTTTTCTAGGACATTTTGGCCCATTGTAATATGCTTCAAAGGTCCTTTGAGAATTAACTAGTTTATAGGTAATTTTAAATATGCTCTCGATACTCATTCAAGTAGACCACATTCAGATGTCAATCCTTCCAAAGAAAAAATTCAATACATCAAGACCTAAAGGGTTGAAAATTATGAAAAAAATATAATAAAAGGTGTCAAGGTGTATTTCCTTGCCTTACCTTTCCATGCCATTCCATACCATGCCATACTTTGCCATGCCATGGCTTGCCTTTGCATGCCTTGCCTTTGCATGCCTTGCCTTGTCATGTTTTTCCATGTCATGTCATGTATTGCCTTTGCATGCCTTGACTTGCCATGTGTTTCCATGCTATCCCATGCCATGGCTTGCTTTTGCATGGCTTGACTTGCCATGTGTTGCCATGGAATGCCTTTCCATGCCATGCCATGCGATGCTTTGCCTTGCCTTTCCATGCCATGGCATTCCATGCCATGCTTTGCCTTGCCATGCCATGCCATTCCATGCTATCATATGGTATGCCTTTCCATGCCATGCCCCTCCATACCATGCCCCTTCATACCATGCCTTGCATTCACTTTCCATGCCTTGTATTTCCATATCATGCCTCTCCATATCATGCCTCTCCATATCATGCCTCTCCATATCATGCCTTTCCTTTCCATTCTCTGTCATGTCATGCCTTAAGGTTTTTATTCCCTGAGGAGGAATTAGACAAGAGTCCCTGAAATGGTTTGGGATGACACTTGCAAATGGGCATAAAAATAAAATCGAGACTCGGATTGAGGAACCATCGACTTTGATGGATTACTGGGATAAGATTTCAGATAGAGCACCCCTCACTCTTGGGTGCCATGCCTCAACATTTTCTTTACTCATTGATTTCGAGAATTAGTGTTTTGCTTAGTTTGAAGCAATGGAACATTTGGATTAAGGGGTCCAATTTATGAAACCATCCCTCATGAGAAGAACGATAATGTGGTCACCTATTCCATGCCTAAACAAGCTTGAAACATCTCACATAACTCAAAAATGTTGCTCCGTTAGTTTTTTATGCAGTGAGGAGGAATTGGCCAAGAGTCCCTGAAATGGTTTGGGATTCGAATTGCAAGTCGGTATATAACGAAAATCGAGATTTAGATTGAGGAACCGTCATCTCCGTTGGATTCTTGGCATAGGATTTCAGCTAGAGCACTATTATAACCCTAATTTGCACCAAGCATACTTACATGACATTAGGCCATCCCATATGCCTTCTTTGCCAAGCCAGTATTGAACAAATCTGGTTAAAAACCCTCTTTATAAAGGCCCATGCGCCCTGCTCCATTACTACAAGCGTGTACATGCTAGCAGCTCCAATACAAGCCGCGTGTACCTACAAAAGCACGGAAAAAGGAAAGTTGCTGACGGAACACGCAACTTTGGGCAAGTAAACTAAACCTTTCGGCCATGTATGGCTGGTCATTTGACCAAATACCTAGCTCCTTCTAGCTTATAAAAGAAGGGGTAAGGGTCCCATTTGAAAGGAGAAAAATCATAGTAAAGAGACTATACTCAATTAAGCATTCCCCTTGTCCCAACCTTTAGCCATCCTTGTGCAAAGAGAAGTATAGAGCAAAGCAGTTGGAGGATAGTTGAAGAGGAGCCCAGGACCAGGTTCATGGAGTAGTGGCCGAATTCATCATTGTAAGTTTCTTTAGTGAAGTTAATAATAAAGAAGTACTTTTCCCATCCCACCATATGAGGTTTTCATCGTTTATTGCATATATGTTGCTTAAATCTCTAACCCATTAATCTGTAGATCAAATGCATGTGGAGTTCTTTGTTTGTCTTTTGTGAATGCAGTTAGCCTTGGGAGGAGAGTTGCAGTCAAAGAGAAACCAAGCGTGAAGAGGGATCGATATCAAACGCCTGGAATAAGGTATGTTCACTTGATTTTCTTAACTACATATTTTCTTAAGAATAATGGGGATTAGGTCCTGGATGACGGTAAAAAGTAGGAATCTTTAGGTCTTTTCTGCATGCATGATAAAACCCTAAGTGCTAGTCCGTAGAGGTATTTCCCACTCACAATAGAATTGGCAACCATACTGGGGACTTCTAGGGTTTCTTGGAACATTTTTTCTTGGGTATTTTTAAAAAATGGTTTCATTCGTTGTTTTTAAAGTTTATGCAAAAGTCTAAGCTAGCGAAGATTCTGGTCTTCCATACCAGTTATCTCTATTTCTTTGATTGACTGCATTTTTTTTCTTCGAGACCCACAAAGGTACACACGACCTATATAAGGTTTGCATGCGTGTACCCGTGCCCTACCTTCACACAACCCGTGTGTACACGCTAGATGAGGAAGTGTCAATCGCATGTATGATTTCAGAAAATTTCTTTTAGAGAGGCAGTCATCCTCTCCCCTGTCAGAAGTAATTCTTCTTAGGGGTTTTCTAGAACTCATTCTAGTCTTTGTTGTTTGCAGTTTATGGCTTAGGTTTCACCTTAGATTGGTTTGTGCTATGAAATTTTATTTGAATTGTTTTCTTTTTTCTGTCTAAGAGAGTTTCTGAGTCTTCAAGAGTGTCTGGTCCTCAATACCAATATTCTCTGCCAGTGCTTGATTTCTTTTATTTTCATTTTTTAAAGATTTGCAGAGGTACATGCGGCCTACAGAACATCTTCACACCTGTACATGTGCTCTGGCCTTACATAGCTCACATGCACACGCTTGCTGTCGAACTGTCAACAATGTGCCTATTGAAAAAATTGTTGTTTAAGGAGGGTCAGTCATCCTTTCCTTTGTCAAGAGTTATACCTCTTAGATTTTTTGGTCTCTGTCATAGCAGTCAGTAACTTAGGTTTGATCACAGTAATAGCTTTCTTTTCCATTAATAAGTTTTCCTCAAAATTTTCCTTTTATAAGGTTTTTAGACAAGTGTGAGAGTCCCTTTTTAATCTGCTTGTGTGTTGTTTTTAGAGAGACTCTTTTCAATCTACGCTTAGGCCAGAGGTTTTCTTGGTCTTTACTTGTTGATATTTTTCCTTTTTTATTTGTGAGCATTCAAATAAAAAAAAAAACTTTTATTTCTTTGTTTGGTTAAATAGTGTTGGTTTGCATTAGTAACTAGGAAAAGTCTTTGCTTTTGTTGGCGACGGAAGTCACTCCTGGATTGCTAGAAAGAGCAGAGCCCGACACCCATCATTTTTATGTCATGATGGTTTATAGATGGGATGACCGAATGGAAGCCAACTCAAAACAATAACATTCCAACTCCAAAACTAGGTCAGGCATGCATAGGTGAGTGAGGTCTTATATAAACTTCAGACAGTGAGCTATAGTAAAGGGTGAACAGGCGGAAGACTTATATAAGAGGAAAGAAGAGGTCTGTTATTAACATCGGGTTTCTAACAGGCTGTGGAAGAAGACGTCCAAATGCGATATCATTTTACATTCAAACGCAAAAGCCAGAGAATGCAGTAATGCAACAATAAAACTTTTATCATAACATAACTGCAATAATTTGTGCAAATCAGTCAATCACGAACTCTCTTAGCATGAGAAAAAAATTAGATGGAGTAAGAAAAACTGTCTGTCATAAAACAAGATATCTCATATACAGATTCATAACCAACAAAGTAGAATATCTGTTAAAACTTTATAGTAGGGAGCCCTGCTCTACCATCGATACTTCCAAAAATACAAAGACTGAGTCTATATACTCAGGAAAATTCATCTCACATAGGCATGTCCAGTCACTCAAGGCTTGGTGTCCCTTAAGTCAAACTCGTACTGATATCTTCCTTTAAATGCCACCTTAACTACGCATGGCTCCTGTAAGGAGGGTAGCTGAGCCATGAAGTGCTCGGCTAGCGTGCACAGACTTCCCTGTCGAGTCGAGGACTTCGACACGGATTTGTTGAGAGAATCGATACACAGGACCTCTGCGAGTAGGCGGCTCACCAGACCCTCCATTCCCCTCATTTAATGAATGAAAGGAGGTTTCAACCACCCGCTCTTGCCTTCATTTACTTCAATACTAGAAATAGTATTAAGATCGGGTCCGATGGCGCCTGGAGGTCACGATAATCCCCTCTGCAACTGAACTTGGTGCCTTTGGCCTTCTTTATGCAGCTCCTTCCTCTCCCCAAGTGACCATGGGCTGTGACCATATGCTTTCGGCGTTCACAAATATGAAAGGGATAATCTTTTTTGATTGAAATCGCGATGAGAGATATGCCGAGACAGCTTAATCTGACACCACTTGTCCTTCTAGATCTGACGGTTCTTACTTCTCACGGCGATGTCGTGGGCCCGGGTCTGGGATTCTCCCGGCACCTCGCGCATTAGAAAATAACGAAGCTGCTCTTTGCATGTTTTAGTGGCGATGGGCAAAGCGCCGAGATGGCTCTACTTGCTGCCAGGTGTCCCCTCTGGATGGACGGTTGAAAACACTTCGTGATACTGCGAGCCCCACTTTCTACACCTTCGGTGCTATCGGGGTTTGGGGTTTCGTGATGTTGAACAACATGAAACTCTCACCCCACGAACTCCCGACTGTCGAAACGCCGACGCAGACAGATCTTGCGACACGCATCCTTAGGATGAACGGACGAGGGGGCATTCGATATTTACAAGAGAGCCGCCCTCGTTTGCAGGCTCGCTTGATATGACCCAGGGCTGAGACCGTGGACTCGATGCCAAAGGCGCTTTCGGCATTTTGCTGATCGATACTTCCAAGTGCAATGAGCTAAGGGATCCATGTTCCCCGAAACCCCGATCTGCGATATGCCGACAGGCTGCCACCTATCCCAGTTAGATCAGATGATCCGAACCTGCTGATTGAAATACGAGAGTTGTCCTTTGCATTAAACCTTTGGCGATTCAGTAGTTCCGAAAACCTGGTGACCATCGATCTGCTTTGCACAATAGACCTTGGATGCTGTCGACGACATTTTTCCTGCTCGCTTGACTTGCTACTTGGAAAAACAGGGATTCTCCCATGCTGCGCTTGGGCATTTCGTGTGCAATCTATAGCCCTGGGTGCTTCTACACTAAATGACAAAAATAATCGCTAACATTAGGCTCCATGGGGGATAGAGTCATCCCTACAATGCTCTAAGAACTCCCTCCACAACTTTAGTGCCTTGCTATTGGGCTATGAAGTCACTTATTAAGCCGAAAACATGTAAAAAGAAAATACACAAAGGAAAAAGGACAATATTTACAAACAGAGGAGCCGTCTAAGGCTCAAATAAAACATTTTTTCAGAAAATGCCCATTCACTGGGCTATTGGAAACCCCTTCACCCTCTAGATCTTGCAACCCATATGTGTTGTTGGAGAAAATCTCAAAGATTTTAAAGGGGCCAATCCAGAGGGCATCGAACTTGTTGTGCTTCCCTTTATCCTGTCTGGGTGCATCCCACTTAAATACTAAATCCCCGATCTCGAACTCCTTTTTCCTAACCTTCCTGCCAAAAGCCTGTTTGATCTTTTGCTGATGACTGTAAGCTGTGTCCCTCACTTGTTCTCTGATCTGCTGCACTTCCACTATCTGATGAATTCTTCTGATCATATGATCTGGTTCTCCCTCGTAGTCTTGAAAGAACTTCGCCACAAGTAAGGCGAGATGAGTAGGGAAAACCACTTCTGCTCCGTAGACTAGTTGAAATGACGAAGTGCCCAGAGACTTCTTCGTTGTGACATGATCGGCCCACAAAGCAAATTTCAACTTTGAATCCCAGGCCCTTTTGTTTTCCTCCAATATTCTTTTAATGATCCTTATCATGCTTTTGTTGGAGGACTCTACTAAACCATTGCCTTGGGGATAGTAGGGGGTGGAGTGAACTAGTGAGATCTGGAACTGTTCGCAGAACTTAATTAGAGGCTCAGACCTGAAAGAAGTAGTGTTATTAGTGACGATCCTACTGGGACAGCGAAATATAGCTATGATATCCTCTAGGAAGCTGATAATTACTTTATGTGATGCGCTTCTGGTGGGGACAACTTCTATCCACTTGGTGAAATAATCTGTTGCTGTCAGAATCCATCTGTGTTAACCACTTGAGGGAGGATGAATTTCTCCAATGAAGTCCAACCCCCACTACTGAAAAGGTGTTGGTGATACTATAGGCTTCAATGGCAGCGATTTGAGCTGTTTCTTTCCTGAGAACTTTTGACATTTGGTGCAAGCTATGATCTCCTTGCAAACATCGGGGAATAAAGTGGGCCAGTAATACCCATCTTGGAGTATCTTGTGGGCTGTGGTCTTCCAGAAATGATGACCTCCACAAATACCACTATGAAAATCAAACGTAACCTTCTGGGCCTCCTGCGGGTCCATGCATCTCAGAAATACCCCTAGAGGGTCTTTCTAGTACAAGGTTTGGTCAATGAGGCAATACCTGACCGCCTTGAGCTTTAGAGACCTCGCTTTGATTTTTCCCATTCCATCGGGGGGCTTCAAATCCTGCAGAAAATATAGAATGTCACGATACCAGGCACATTCTGCCAGAGATAAGCCATCTTGAGAGCATTGGATGGGCGATTCAGCTTGCTGAGATCCTGAGTGAGTATTGATGAAACTAAATCTCAAGGCTTCGTAGTTGGATTCAGCCAGTAGCTTGGCTAAACCTTGCCCCTTAACCAACTTGGTGGGTTTTATCTCTAAGTCAAATTCTAGAATTTTAGCGATCCATTGGCCTCTTTTCCCATCTACATCAGGTTGCACAAGGATGTCCTTCACGGAAGCTGAAGGAACGTATGCTGTTACTTTTGAATGCAAGACATAGACTCTGAAAGATTTAAGAGCTTTCACTAAGGCATAGGCCTTCTTCTCCATGATTTCATACCTGCTCTCTACATCTATTAATTCCCTACTAAAGAAGGCGATGACCTGCTCACGCCCTTCCTCATTTTTCTGCAGTAAGACCGCCGCCACTATATCACAGGAAGCAAAAGAAAAAATCAGGAAATCCTTGGAATAATCAGGACTAATTAGCACAGGTGCCTCAGTCAATGCCTTTTTTATTCGGTCAAAATATGCCCGGGGCTCTGCGGTCCATCTCACTTTGTTTCCCTTTCTGAGCATTGCTGTGATGTGTTTTACCAGTTCAACAAAATTTGAGACGAATCTCCTCAGGAAGTTAGTCTTTCCTAGAAATGCCTGGATCTCTTTTTTATACCTGGGAAGTGATAGGGTTTGAATCGCCTCCACTCTACTAGGATCAATTCTTACTCTTTCCGTCGATACTATATGGCCTAGCAGCTTTCCCTCCATCATAGTGAACAGGGACTTCTTGGGATTTAGGGAAAGACCAAATCTCCATCACTTCAAGAAAACTTTCCTTAAGTGACAACGGTGCTCTTTATCAGACCTAGAGAAGACCGTGATGTCATCTAGGTAGATCACTACGAACTGGTCTTTTTCTCCGATGAAGGCTATATCCATGGCTCGCTGAAATGTTGCTCCTGCATTCATCATCCCAAATGGCATTTTGGCATACATGAATGTGCCCCAAGGAGTGGTGAAGGCCGTTTTTTCTCTGTCCTCAGGCATGATTGATACCTGATTATAGCTGGAAAACCCATCGATCATAGATATCCTGGATGCACCAGTTACCCTTTGCAGTACGTGTTCCATCTTAGGTAGGGGGTAATTTTCCTTCTTCGAGCTTCTATTCAAATTCCTAAAATCGACACAAAGCCTGATTTCTCCACTTTTCTTCCTTACTGGAACCAAATTGGCCACCCATTCGAAATATCTCAAGGGGACGATGATCTGTTCATCTAATAGCTTCTTGACTTCCTTTTCCATGACCAACAACAACATGGGATTTATCTATCTCAGCTTCTTCCTGAATGGCTTAGCTTCTTCCTTCAATGGGATTTTGTGTTCAATGACAGATGTCTCGTATGTCTTGAGGTCTTTGTAGGTCCAAGCGAACATGTCAGAAAAATCTCTCAACAACTCCGTGTAATCGACCCTCTGTTCACTGGTTAGGCTGCTTGATAATCTGACAAAATTGGGCTCCTCCTGCATGCCAATGTTGCATTCGGTTGTATCAGCATCTTTATTCGAGACCTTACCCTTTACTGCCACATCGTTCCCATCGAACAGTCTCTCTAGAGGGACTAGTCCTTTCGGGATGTGATTGCTAGGCAGCTGGATAATCCGATGGTTAGCAATTTTGTTTAAAATCCCCTTAGGGTGAGGGTCACCTTCTGGATTGGGATCTTGATCAATGTGTACCGCAGAAAATTCATCAATTGATTGGAGAAACCTTTCGAGTTCCAAATCATCCTTAAACACCTTCCAATGCTTGACATTGTCTGGCACCGAGGGCCTATATCTTATATCAACATCATTTTTTACCATAGGCGGCAGAGGAAATTTGAGAAAACTAGATGAGAAAGCTAAATAATCGGCCAAAGTATTTTCTCCCCTCGGAATGAAAGAAATGTTAAAAGACAAGAAGAAATTATCAATAAGGTCCCATACTTCATTCCAATAATTTCTGAGCCGGGGATTATTGGCACGATAAGCATTCCTTACCTGCTGAATAATCAACTCAGCATCTCCGAATATTGCTATCTCTTTAATTCCCATTTCCTTTGTGTCCCTCATACCCAGAACAAGAGCTTCATACTCTGTCGCGTTGTTGGTGGCTTCGAATTCCAGCTTGTATGACATGGACACGACTTCTTGACAAGGTGATATGAAAACCACTCAAGCGCCAACGCCTTCGCTAGAAGAAGCTCTGTCAAAAAACATCTTCCACATAGAGGAGATTTGAGGGGAAATCAGATGATCAGGGCTGGGATGTTTTCTGATTAGTAAAGATATTTTAGAGGCATCGATAAGATGCAACAAACTAGACCCCAAGTCGGTGTCAAGCACAAAGATGGGGTGATTGGTAGGGTCTGCTTCATCACTGAAAATATAGGCTAGTTGGGCTTCTCTGTATAATCTCCTTTGTTCCCCTCCAAAGACCTAAATGGTGGCATACGTGAGATCCATATGTAGTGTCCCTCCAAGATTTTTGATCCACGATCTAGACAATAGCATACCAAATTTGGGGGGAACGTCGGCTACCACAATATCCATGACCACACTTTTCATGGGTAGCTGAAACAGGGAAACCACCAGGTATTTGATGACTCCTAGACACTGCACTCTCCTTGAATCGAAAGAATATAAATCATGATAAGTTCTTGTCACCTCCAGTCCCAATTCTTCCATGACTATTTTTGGCATAAGGTTATGGGAAGCCCCTGAATCCATGAGGTAGTTATGCAACACTTTATCATGTATGTTCAGGGATGTGTAGAAGGGGGGGGATGAGTCATCTCTGTCTTCTACCATGGGGCCTAAGATGATGGCTGGCGTCCCATATTGAAGGATTACTGAGTCAGAGGGGGGCTGGGGGGACTCGGATTGTAGCAGCTTGGAGATGGATCTTTTAAAATCTTCGTTTTTAACTAGCTCTGAGAGGGGGACGGGGATCCTGATCTTTTGAATTTCATGTTCAAAATTAAAGGGTGGAAAGGGCTTAGGAGCTTCCCTTACCTCGGTGACGGGTTCTTTAACTGTTGGCAAAGCACTCTGAGCTCTTTTATCTTTAGTAGCAGCTGCTGCAAATCTAGTAGGTCTTTCTGTTATGAGGGGCTGGTCTGGGCTGTCAAAGTCTCCTTCTTTCCTTCTCGAACTGAGATTATATCTGTTAGAAGTGTGACCGGACCTTTGTTCTTTCCCCAACTCATGAATTTGAGCGCTCATCAGGGATTCTTCATATGCGGACTGCGTCAAATGGGGAAAGGGGGGAGTTTCTTCAATACAGTGAATTTCAGGGCCAAACTCGTCTATCTCCTCTCTTTCCTCATGATCAACTAGGTTGTTTTGTAGGGGGGTTTGAACCCTTTGATCTTCTCTGTCTTTTCCCCTTTGTTCCCTCAGGAAAACCTGAGGCATATTGTTAGTAGGTCGTCTGAAACCTCTATTATCAGTGTTCTGGGGATTTCTGTACATGGGCTTCCCCTCTAATTCCCACCTTTCCATCCTGGAAGAAAGCGATTTTAGTGCTCTAGCTGTCTCATCTGTCTGATGGGGCAGGGGAGAGGAACTAGATGAGGGAGCTTTAGGCCTGTTCTTGGATGTATTTCTATCACCTGGGTTCCTGAGTCAGTTGGCAGCCAATATGTTAGATTCTACCTCCACGACCGCATCCTGCATGTGGGCCAGCGTAGTAGCTCTCCTCTCCCTTAGCAGTAGGCAGAAATCAGGATCAAAAGCACTGGAGTAAGTGATCTTTGCAGAGGCTTCGGAGGGTTTTATCTCAGCAGGGATTTTGTTGTACATTTTATTAAATCTCTTGGATAAGTCGGAGACAGACTCTCCTTCCTTTCTCTTCAACGACCCAAACTCTATCATGTAATACATGGAATCTTTTTTATCTCCCCATTGTCTCAAAAAAGTACTATCTAAAGCTTCGATCCCATCAATAGATCCAGGAGGCAGGGCCTTGAACCATTTTCTAGTCTCTCCTTGGAGACTATGGACAAAAATCCTCATCCATACGTCTGCGTGCATGGTAACATTATCATCCACGAAAGTATAAAAGGCTGCTAGGTGTTCTTCAACAGCTATGTCTCCCTCGCCTGTAAACTTGGTTAGCTGCTTTAGGTATCCATTTGGTGGGAGGGCATTGAGAAGCTGTGGTAATACAAAAGGATCATACCTAGCGGCTATGATGGCCTCCATTGCGGTCATAGGGGGATTTTCTCTGGCCATATGGATATTATGTAAAGGGGAACTCGGAGGAGAAGGAAATTGGAACTTGGATACTAGGGATGAGTTCTTAATGGGAGTGGGAAACAAGAGAAGATTTAAGGAGAAAGCTAACAAGCTCAAGTCAGCAGGTGCTCCTCCTTGTGTAGGAGTGGGGAAATCTTCTGTGGTCCTGGGTCTACGCCAAGGTACAACTTCAGAGGAGAGGGGAGTGATAAGGATTTCTCCCTCCAATCCCAGACCAGGAGGGGAAAGCTCAGCAGGAACACTCCCAAAATTCAGGAAATGGGAAACTTCTAAAGGAGGTCTATTAATAAACCGAGGAGGAGAAAACAAAGTTCTTACAGAAGGAGATGGCAGATTACCTGTTTCGACGGTGGAAGCTTCTTCTTCAGGGGCCTTTCCTTCTCTGAGAACCACCTCTGGATCGGTTTCAGGTGTAGCTAGGGGCAGCTGTGGATGAGTTCGCGTGTGTTTTCCTCTGAAAGCCACAATTAATAGAGTAGGTTCTCCCCAGCGGAGTCGTCACAATGGAGTTGCCAGGTGCACAACAACAATATTGATAATTCTGATATCTGATGCACCTTCAGAATCAGTTAATCATTGTCGTCAATCTCGAGGAAAATATTCAACTTCGTCCCCGGCAACGGCGCCATAAATGTTGGAGACGGAAGTCACTCCTAGATTTCTAGCAAGAGCAGAGCCCGACGCCCATCAGTTTAATGTCACGATGGTTTATAGATGGGATGACCGAATGGAAGTCAACTCAAAAAAATATCATTCCAACTCCAAAACTAGGTCAGGCATGCATAGGTGAGTGAGGTCTTATATAAACTTTAGACAGTGAGCTGTAGTAAAGGGTGAACAGGAGGAAGACTTATATAAGAGGAAAGAAGAGGTTTTTTATTAACATCGGGTTTCTAACAAGCTGTGGAAGAAGACGTCCAAATGCGATATCATCTTACATTCAAACGCAAAAGCTAGAGAATGCAGTAATGCAACAATAAATCTTTTACCATAACATAACCGCAATAATTTGCGCAAATCAGTCAATCATGAACTCTCTTAGCATGAGACAAAGATTATATGGAGTAAGAAAAACTATCTGTCATAAAACAAGATATCTCATATACATATGCATAACCAGCAAACTAGAATATCTGTTAAAACTTTATAGTAGGGAGCCCTGCTCTACCATCGATACTTCCAAAAATACAAAGACTGAGTCTATATACTCAGGAAAATTCATCTCACAGAGGCATGTCCAGTCACTCAAGGCTTGGTGTCCCTTTAGTCAAACTCGTACTGATATCTTCCTTTAAATGCCACCTTAACTACGTATGGCTCCTGTAAGGAGGGTAGCTGAGCCATGAAGTGCTCTGCTAGCGTGTGCAGACTTCTCTGTTGAGTCGAGGACTTCGGCAAGGCTTTGTTGAGAGAATCGATACACAGGACCTCTGCGAGCAGGTGGCTCACTAGACCCTCCATTCCCCTCATTTAATGAACAAAAGTAGGTTTCAACCACCCGCTCTTGCCTTCATTTACTTCAATACTAGAAATAGTATTAAGATCGGGTCCAATGGCACCTAGAGGTCGCGATAATCCCCTCTGCAACTAAACTCGACACCTTTGGCCTTCTTTATGCAGCTCCTTCCTCTCCCCAAGTGACCATGGTCTGTGACCATATGCTTTCGGCGTTCGTGAATATGAAAGGGATAATATTTGCTGATTGAAATCATGATGAGTGATATGTCGAGACGGCTTAATCTGGCACCACGCATCCTTCTAGATCTGACGATTCTTACTTCTCCCGATGATGCCATGGGCCCGGGTCCAGGATTCTCCCGGCACCTCGTGCATCAAAAAATAACGGTGCTTCTCTTTGTGTGTTGGAGTCGCGATGGGTGAAGCGCCGAGATGGCTCTACTTGCTGCCAGGTGTCCCCTCTGGATGGACGGCTAAAAACATTTCATGATACCATGGGCCCCACTTTCTACGCCTTCGGCACTATCAGGGTTCGGGGTTTCACGATGTTGAACAACATGAAACTCTCACCCCACGAACTCTCGACCGACAAAACCCCCACGCAGCCAGATCTTGAGACACGCATCCTTAGGATGAATGGACGAGGGGGCATTTGATATTTACAAGGGAGCCGCCCTCATTTGCAGGATCGCTTGATATGACCCAGGGCCGAGACCATGGACTCAGTGCCAAAGGTGATTTGGACGTTTCGCTGATCGGTACTTCCAAGTGAAATGAGCTAAGGGCTCCCTGTTCCCTGAAACCCTGATTCGCGATATGCTGACAGGATGCCACCTGTCCCAGTTAGATCGGACGATTCGAACCTGTTGATTGAAATACGAGAGTTGTCCTTTGTGTTAAACCTTGGACAATTTGGTAGTTCTGAAAACCCGGTGACCATCGATCTACTTTTCACAATAGACCTTGGATGCTGCCGACGACATTTTGCCCGCTCGCTTGACCTTCTACTTGGAAAAACAAGGATTCTCCCGTGCTGCGCTTGGGCATTTCGTGTGCAATCTACAGCCCTGGGTGCTTCTATGCTAAATGAAAAAAATAATTGCTAACAACTTTCATAAGGTCTTGAAGGTTTACTTAGATGATAAGTGGCTCGTAGTCAGGTGAAATCCTGTTTTGAGTCTACTATTCAAAGATCTTAGAAGTTTTTAATTTGAAAAGTTGATTAAGATTTGAGTCAAGATTACGTTATTTTGTTTCCAGCTTTTTGTTTATTTTTCTTTCGTCTTTCAAACATCACTAGTTTCACTTTCATAACCTTTGACTTAAGAAAAGCCATAAAAATTAATGCTAAATATAAAAATAATTAGACTTTTTATGTTTGTAGGGTCAACCAACTAGTTTAGGGTTAGGGCCTTGAATTAGGTTGGAGAGGAAACTCTTCAAGGCCATTAAATCAAACATTGGAGTTTAAGCTAGGGAGTGTTAAAAGTCCAGTGTCATGAAAGTTATCCAGGACCCCGCTCTAACACAGGGGCTAAACACGAGGTTGTGTGCGGGAAGGTAGCAGAGATAACCCCTCCAAAGCCAGACCAATAGTAGTGGAGAACACATATAGAGGGCTTGTCTTGGGATTCCATCGATTGCATTTTCCACAGAGCTTCGTGGGTCTTGAATCCATTCGAGGTCCTCAGTTGTCTTCTAGACCACTTTCTTTCGATACCCTTGACAGGTTTCGGGCTCGATACCCTGCTCATTATGGTCTACCCAACTGTGGACTGTACCCACTTGGTGACTGTTCACGCGATGGAAACCTAGTTTCCTATCATTTTTAGAGACATAAACAGGTGAATGCAGGGGTATTTCGTGGTACCTAGGATATACATCGGGCCACACATTGAAGAGTATACTCGAAGGGTGCTTCTGTGTTCGAGTTGCACTTGCACCGGTAAGTTTCTCTAGTGTTGGTTGTTGTAACTGTTCTTCCAACTAGTTTAGTGTTTGCTTGTTTTATCTTGTAGGGACTTTTCTAGTGTGTGTTGTTTTTGAATGAATAGAAAGACCTAGTGTGTCTTTTATCTTCTCACATAGTGGAGGATCACAAGATACACCGGTCACGAAGGCTTCTTGGCGTACCACTAGTTACACTGGAGCCACCCCCGCCACTGCTAAGGTGAAAGCTAGACCAACAAGGGTCTTTTGAAGCGACTGGGTCACCGGAAAGAACACTTGGCCAACCTCTATTAAAGGACCTTTCAGCACCTTTAAAGCGGATGATAATGGAGGCAAATCCCATCTCTTCTTCTGGGAATCCTGATATTCCCGTCACAGTCATAGATGATTTTAGGGGCTAAATTTCACTCATGGGCTAATTTTCCATGGTTTTTCCAAAAACGAGATTTGTTATTTTAAAAATGATTCGCCCAAATTCTATAGGATAAAATTATTTTACCTTAAAAATTGCCAAAAATTTATAAAAACTATATAAAATCCTTAGAAGTTTGAATATTTTTACAAAAATATCGCCAAAAATTTATAGTTGGCATATGAAGGATTAGTAAGATTCACCAAGGTTTCTATATTTTAAAATAAATTTCCATCCTTAAAATCTTCCTTGGTCACGGTTGTCGTCACAAAGGGTGTTCCACCTCCTACCCCACCATCACTAGTTTGAGCCACCATGGTCTCAATTTCCTCTACCTCAAGCAGTGGCCCGATCCCGTCTTTGGCGATGGCCACTGCTCCTTTCACACAAAATGCGACAGGCCCTCCATTATCATATGGGATGCCTAGCACAGGTACCATCCATGTACTATCTTACTCCACTTTACAAACTTTAGGTCTGGGGGAAGGGAGCTCTAACACTCCTTTGCAAGGACCCATGGGGGGCACTTCAGCTCCTTTTAACACTTTCCCTTATGGGGAGGTCATATACCTCCTTCATCCCCTTCACTCGGTGGTACCCACCAGAAATCCATCAGGCCAAACACACACCATAGTTCAATTGGAGTAGGGAGTCAAGGACCACCTTCTCATAATATGTCAGTAGGGTTGACATCATTTTATTTCTTGAATGCATTTGGTAACAATGCTTTCTCGTCAACTGCTCTCCCGATCGGGGTAAACCCTAGTTATGGCTAACCTAATCCTATGCAGGGTACTATCCTTGCACAGGGGGAAAACCCAGGAACTTCTTTTGCATTAGGACCTTGGAATTCTTGGAAAGAATTAGTTCCCTCATCAGGAATGCCAATCTAGGGAAATTCTTTTCACAACCAATGGAACCCTGGACAAGGTGCTATGCCTATGCCCATGGGATTGTGTTATAACCCTAAAATGCACCACACAGGTTTACCTAGCATCAGGCCGACTCATGCCTCTTCCTAGCCAAAGCCATGCTGAATAAATCCTTGAAAAACCACTTAAAACAAGCAACCCGCACCCTAACCTAATACTGGGTGCGGATAACCGCTTGCTGTCCTTCTACTGCATGCGGGTATACGCGGGCTAACCCACTACAGCCCGCAGGTACCTAACAAAGCAAAAAATCAGGAAAGTTTCCGCAGGGACACAAGGATTTTTGTCAGTTAACTGGAACTCCCGGCCATGCATGGACGAGAGTTTGCCTAAAACCCTAGCTCCTTCTAGCCTATAAAAGGAGGGATAGGGTTACTATTCAAGGAGGAAAAAATCATAGCAAAGAAACTTTGCCAAATTGCCAAGTCAGTTTTGTCCCAACCCTTTAGCCTTGCCTCAAGCTTTAGGAGAAATTCAAGCAGCAACAGTTGGAGGAAAAAAGAAGAGGAGGAGCCCAGGATCAGGATCGAGGAACGATGGCCGATCTCAGAAATCATTGTAAGTTGATTCATATTGAGATTAATGAAAAAAGATACTTTTCCCATCCCGAATACATGAGTCTTATCTATGTTATCTGATTTGTGTTTAATCTCTAACCCCCTAGTAGATCAATAGCATGCATGTGTATTTTTGTCTTGATTACAGGAAAGCTTTGTGGAAGGAGCAGCATTAGCAAGGAGATAAAGGCTCAACGGAGGATCTACTTCAACCGTCGATAAAAAGGTCAGTTGATTCTTCCCATGTTTGCATGAGAAAAGGGGTTGAGATTTCGGGTAGAAGGTTAAAAGTTAAGTCTTGAGGGTCATGATCT
>ML781497.1:145205-171216 GCA_009831015.1 Picea engelmannii
GCTCACTCATTCAGCACATCAGTACAGATTGGTAAAGAATTGGTAATGTATTTCGGCCATCAGATGCTCTTCTGACCTCACACATTAGGGGGCATCTGTTATAACCCTAAAATGCACCACACAGGTTTACCTGGCATCAGGCCGACTCATGCCTCTTCCTAGCCAAAGCCATGCTGAATAAAACCTTGAAAAAACACTTAAAACAAGCAACCCGCGCCCTAACCTAACACTGGGCGCGGATAACTGCTAGCTGTCCTTGTACTGCATGCGGGTATACGCGGGCTAACCCACTACAGCCCACGGGTACCTAACAAAGCAAAAAATCAGGAAAGTTTCCGCTGGGACACGAGGCTTTTTGTCAGTTAACTGGAACTCCCGGCCATGCATGGATGAGAGTTCGCCTAAAACCCTAGCTCCTTCTAGCCTATAAAATGAGGGATAGGGGTACTATTCAAGGAGGAAAAAATCATAGAAAAGAAACTCTGCCAAATTGCCAAGTCAGTTTTTTCCCAACCCTTTAGCCTTGCCTCAAGCTTTAGGAGAAATTCAAGCAGCAATAGTTGGAGGACAAAAGAAGAGGAGGAGCCCAGGATCAGGATCGAGGAACGGTGGCCGATCTCAGAAATCATTGTAAGTTGATTCATATTGAGATTAATGAAAAAAGATACTTTTCCCATCCCGAATACATGAGTCTTATCTATGTTATCTGATTTGTGTTTAATCTCTAACCCCCTAGTAGATCAATAGCATGCATGTGTATTTTTGTCTTGATTACAGGAAAGCTTTGTGGAAGGAGCAGCATTAGCAAGGAGATAAAGGCTCAACGGAGGATCTACTTCAACCGTCGATAAAAAGGTCAGTTGATTCTTCCCATGTTTGCATGAGAAAAGGGGTTGAGATTTCGGGTAGAAGGTTAAAAGTTAAGTCTTGAGGGTCATGATCTGCGTACAAGTTTACAACCCTATCTTGTTAGTCCGTAGGGTATAATACCCCACAACAGATTGTCATGGGGAACCCTTCCCAAATTCCTCTGAATGTAATGCAAACCCAACCATCTATGTCCTATTTTAGGAATTAGTCGATGATTTCTCCTCACATGCAAAATCCGTACACTGGTCATGGCCATGGTTTTGACCAGAACTTGGGTCAACAACCCAACTTTTCCTGGCAACCTGGTGCTAGCCAAACTCCAGGTCCCTTTTTCCATGGTTATCAACAACACCAGCCAAAGCTACTTTTATTGGCAACCTTACATCTTCTAGACTTGACAAGATTGTTGAATGACCCCATCTATCACGATCCACGTTGGCCTCCTATGCCGAAGAAATTTCCTTCGGACATACCAAAGTTCGAGGCCAAGCCTAACGAAGATACAAGGGATCATGTGACCACCTTCCATCTTTGGTGCTCGTCTAATTCATTGAAATATGACTCCATACAATTGCGATTGTTTCAACACACTCTCATCGAGAGTGCTGCAAAATGGTACATTGAGCTTGACTGCTTGCGATATTCTTCCTTTGGCGAATTGGAAATGGCATTCCTAAACCATTTTCAATTACCTGTGAGATACAATGCGAGCACAAAATTGCTGGCCAATTTCAAACAGACAAAAGAGGACCATATCTCTTACCACATCTGAGAGTGGAGATGCCGAAAGAGTTTGATTAAGGTACTAGTCCCACCAACATTCTTGCTTGAGTGGTTCCTTAAGTCTTTGGTCCCACAACTATCCAAAGACGTCGCAACGTCAGGAGTGTTTTCTGAAGAATATGCCATCATGAGAGCTCAATAGCTTGAGTTAATTTATTCTCAGTCTAGTTTCCTGTACGAGTTTTTTCCCGATGCACCACGATACATACTTGATAAAACCAGACAGAGAGCCAGACCACATGCCAATGGTATTGTAGGTTCAGCACAAACCAAGCCTGTTGAACAACTGACAAAACAAATGCAGCAATTGTCTATACAATATACAACGGCCAACCAAACTACTGTTTTAGTTGCTCCCCCTACCCAAACATCAGATGTACACAGTGTGCAATCAACAAATCCAAAGGCCACCCAACAACCTGATGGAAAGAAAAAACAATGAAAGAAGGGTAAAGGGGATAAGAAACCCACTAATAATGCTGGTGGGGGCAACACTGAAAAATGAAAGGTGAAGTATTCGTGTAACCTGCGCACGGAGGACCTTCCGACCCACCAGTGCCCTCAGCTTGCATAGGCCCAAATGTTTGTGACACAACAACAACCTATTGTGTTAATGAATCCATTCTAACATGGGCAAAACCTAATCCAAGCCTCTACAAGCCCAAAAGGGGGCAGTCAAGGACCCTCTCCATCTTCGAACAATCCTGCATCCGCGAATGTGTATATGATGAACGGTGATGCTTTTATATCGACTAGAGAACATGACTGTAATAAGCCAAGCTCCTCTGAGAAATTAAAAGAAGTTGAAATCCCATCTCTTCCTCTCCATATTGAGAAGAATTTGGGTGAAACAATGACATGCATCCCAAAAGGTGCATTCAAGAAAGCTTCTCACAACCCAAATGCAAGGGCTGCCCAAAACTATTATGTGGTGGAGGATTTATCTCAAACCCCTTGTGCGATGTCCGCTTTGGAGGTCCTCCAGAGCTGCCCTTCCTAGAGGAAATATTTGCTAGCCACTTTAGGATCTACCGAGACTTGTAATCCTGGAACAATCATGCTGGATACAATCGACTTAAAACCTCATCTCCCTTACTACATATCATTTTAGATTGTAGTGGCTTACCCCACTAAAAATTTTACTCGGAACATTTTCTACACAGTGGTTGATGAGGGTTCCTTGACATGCATCATGTTGTTGGCATGTTGGAAGGCCATTGGCCAGCCCATTTTGTCTCCGTCACCCTCTTCTTACCACTTTTGACGGTCATTCGTTCAGACCACATGGCATCATCCCCTCTTTTCCCATGCATTTAGGAGGGAAGACCGTGTGTGTCAAAGTAGAAGTAGTCAACGCATCCCTCGACTACAATCTATTGTTATGTAGGAGTTGGACATATGCCATGCAAGCAATGGTTGCTACAGTTTTTCAGGTCTTGTTGTTTCCACACGAAGGTCGGATCGTGACCATTGAACAATTATCCTTCTCTAGACTTGACCCTTCAATGGGGGCATCCACGATCCTGTTGATTGACAATCCCCAACCGGGTGTCGTTAATGTAGGGGTTTGTTTGTGCCCATCTTTGATGGGTACTTTTGATTACCCACCTCCTCAAGGCGATGTCAAGTTTGTATCAGACCACCATAAGGTTGAGATTTTCCAAGTTTCGTCATTTCGCATGACTTACTTCAACGATCCGTGGATTCTTCCTTCCCCATCGGCCATGATGGAAGGGATAGGGCACCATGGTATGTCAATGCACTTGTTCATGGTAGAGAAAACGTACTCTTTAGTCCAACAAGCTTCAACTGACACCGATCCGATTCCTGCACAAGATTTAGATCCAATCCCAGAGCCTATTTGGGCTCAAGGTTCCCTCACTGGTACCGATTCGTTAGACTTAGTCTTTCCCTCATACAAAGTAATCATTGAAGCAATGACTAGTCCGAACAAACCTTGGGATGATCTCCATCACAGATCATACTTCCTCCCAAAGTTAAGTTTAATCGAAGCAGGGGAATTCACCTTGACTATGACTAGAGATAGGTCTTGCCCTATCAATCCCTTGGCTACACATGAGGTTTATGCTGAGGGTAATATGGAAACTATCGCTGAAACTATACTGATTAATATCTCCAGAACCCCTGGCATTGTGGAGAATGTTTTCATCGAAGCTGACTGTTCCCCCAAAGAGATTCAAATCTACACAGACTTATTTAAAGAATTTTGCGACATTTTTTCTAGGTCTTATGAGGAAATGCTAGGCATTGATCCAAAAATAGTCGAACATGAAATCACAACTTATCTGGATGCCAAGACAGTTTGGTAGAAGCTTTGTCCAGTTAATCCCAAGAAAGAAACAACCATTAAGGTTGAAGTCAAGAAATTTCTCAAAGCCGGTTTTATCTATCCTATCCATTTGACCCAATGGGTGTCAAATCCTGTGCCGGTCAAAGAAGAAACAGGGAACGATTTGCGTATGTATGCAATTCCATGATTTGAACAAGGCCTGTCCAAAAGATAATTTTTGTAGTGTCGCCAAGGCCGAGCCCTGTTGTAAATCATGTTCTGAAAGGAATTGTAATTATGTTTTATAGGCTGGTGAACCAAGTTTTTATAAGATGGTGGCTTATGTGTTTGTTAGGCCAGGGAGTCTAAGTGTTGAAGGCTAGGAGGCTGCTGTTGTATATGTAATCACGCAGAACAAATTAATAAAATTTTGTAAACATCACTAGGTGCAGACTGACCACGATGAATGAGTGAAGGGGGACTGAGCTTCCACAGAGAAGGCAAGGGATTAGGGGATGGAAGGTGGGAAAAGTGGCTAAGTGTTAAGCCTAGGGGGTTTTAGCTATGGGAATAATATTTTAATATTATTCCAAAAAGGCATGAGTATTTAATGTTCTATCCTAAGTTCCTAACCATGAGGAAGGTGATGCGTGCTGGGTAAATGGATGCAGTTTCCAGGGAAACAAGTGTCAGCCCCGACCCATGCAAATAAAATGGAGAAGATGAGACGTGATGGGGATTCTCCTCCATTCCACTGGACGACTTGAGGGCATACGACCTTTGAGCAGTATAACGGATCCAACCTCTGCAAAAAAACCTCGTACATATTTTGAACTAAAAAACTGTGTTCATCTGGAGAGTCCGTGTGTATCCTCTATCTGAGATTGATCCTGTGCGTGGGGTCTCTATCCCAAAGTCGTGACCGTGAGCCATTTAGCCATTGTTGAGTCTGTAGGAAAGCCACCTGAGTTTTCCTTTTTGATTGTTGTGGCCACGCAGTGCTGGACTGCGTGTGGCTTGTTGGCTAGTGGAGAAACACTCTCTCCAGGAGAGAGAGTGTATAGAGGAAGGAGAGAACTCCTGGAAGGAACCTTGTAGCTGCCACAGAGCTCAGAGACTTCTGGTCTGGCCTGTTGCTGTAACCCAAGGCAAGGGAGGTTAGCAGCCGAAGGACTATCTAGGTGACAGAAAAGGTGTATACTTCTGGGGTGGAACAGGCATGTAGAGAATGAGGGTCTATGGGCAGTGAGCGTGAGAGGTTCCTGGGAGAGAATCCCATCCTTTTGGCTGTGTGTTGTTTCCCTGTAACCTCAGCCTAGCCTAGGATTCCTTGTCTTGGGGTGGAGCTTAGTCCCAGCTCGGGGGTGACCCACTATTAAGCTGATGAGCAGTGCGGTCTAAGGCTGGGAGGTTCATGGAAGGCCTGCACTTGGTTGGTGGAATCTACCACTGTTCAAAGATAAGTACCAGATGATTCTTTAATTATGTTTCTGTATCTCTGTGTATTATAATCATCATGTATTCTGTTGTGTATATGTATTGATGTTAAATAGTATTGATTGTTGATTATGGCAGTAAATCATATGATTACTCTCTGTTGAGTGTGTTTAACTTGTTTTGAATGCATGTGATTGATTGTGAGTGATAATGTTTTTATTCTACATACTAACACCTACACAGTAGTGAGTGAAAAGTGGTGCTACAATTTTCCCACACCATTCATTGACCAGATAATTGATGAATGTGCAGGTTGCGAGGCCTTTTATTTCATGGATGTTTTTTTGGGATATAATCAAATACAAATCAAACATGAAGACCAACATAAAACTTCATTCATTTGTCCATGGGGTACATTTGCCTATCGTAAGATGCCTTTTGGTCTCAAAAATGCTGGAGCTACCTTCCACCGAGCCATGTCTTTTGTTTTCCATGATATGAAGCATATAGTCAAAGCCTATTTAGATGATTTAGCATCTCAATATCACAAGAGAACGGATAATCCCCCACACCTTCGACTTATATTTGAGCAATGTCTCTACTTCCGGATTTGCTTGAATCCAAACAAATGCAACTTTTGTGTAATATCAGGACGTTTTTTAGGTTTCATAGTCTCAACAATAGGGATCATCATCGATCCTCTCAAGGTTGAAGCAATAGTTCAGTTGCCTCCCCCACGCACAATCAATCAACTTCAGAGTCTACAAGGAAATACAAACTTTTTGAGGTGTTTCATCACCAACTATGATGAGATCACAAAGGGATTTATGCGCTTACTAAAGAAAGATGTTCCTTTTGATTGAGACGATGCTGCTCAATGCTCCTTCAAAGCGTTAAAACATGTCCTCACAACTGCCCCTCTACTTCAACCACTCAATTATAACAAAGATTTCTTATTATACTTGGCTACAACAAAGTCAACCATCGACATGGTATTAGTTCAGGAAGATGATTTGCTCTCAGAATATGTGATCTATTACCTGAGCCGAGGCCTCATCAGACCAAAAATCAATTATTCTCATATCGAAAAACTTGCGTTGGTAGCAGTCCATGTTGGCCAACGGTTCCGTCATTATGTTCTATTTTGCAATACCACCGTCATTGCCATTGTGAATCCGTTTCAATATGTGTTGACATGATAGGTAATAATCGGAAAGATCAATAGATGAATAGTCATCCTCCAGGAATTTGACTTAGATTTCATTTCGGCGAAATCCAAAAAGTCACTAGTCTTTACAAAACTTATTTCAGAACTTTTGGTCGAGTTGGGTGGTGTTGTGCCCGAAGAATCACCTATTCAAGGAGATATGTTTCTAATAGCATCTTCAGACCCATGGTATGGGGATATTCTTGTCTATCTCTAGACTTTGAAGTTCCACATCTCTGATTCTCATGATGAACGGTGCCGTATACATCATCAGGCCAAGAATTATCTCATCCTCGAGGACACTCTCTATCGTCGAGGTGTATATTGTTTTCTTCGTCGATGCCTCACTCATGAATAAGAGAAAATTGTGATTAATGATTGCCATACTGGAGCATGTGGTAGTCATTTGTCTAGGTTGGCAACAACTCAAAATATTTTGTGAGCCGGTTACTTTTGGCCGACACTAATCAAAGATTGTATCGAATCGGTCAAGAAGTGCCACCCATTTCAGATCTTCTCTTGGAAGATGAGGGCACATACTGCTCCCATGTTTCCTGTCATCATAGTTGGTCCCTTCACCAAATGGGGGATTGATTACACTACATGAAACCCTCCTTCAACAAGGGGTACTATTATATCATTGTAGCTATAGACTACTTTACAAAGTGGGTCGAAGCTATGCCAATGTTTAAAGATGATGGAGAGACTGCAACTCTCTTTTTGTTCAACCAGATAATCGCAAGGTTCGATGTCCCGAGAGAGATTGTCACTAACCATGGTAGTCACTTTCAAAACCAAATGATGACTGAATTAACATCAAAGCTTGGGTTGCAGCAAGAACATTCATCACCCTACTACCGCCAAGAAAATTGCCAAGTGGAAGTGGTAAATAAATCTCTTAAGACCATCCTACAATGAACGATCAATTCGGCCAAGTCAAATTGGCATTTGATGTTATAATCGACATTATGGGCTTACCGAACATCTGTTAAGACTGTAACCAATTTCTCACCTTTTCAACTCGTTTACATGCTGGAAGCAGTCTTGCCTATAGAATGTCAGATCTTGTCCCTAAAGTTGGAAGTACAATTACTGCTAGACACTTCTCCACTAGAAGAGCGGTTATTATACCTAGAGTGGCTCAATGAGAAGTGTCGTGATGCAGCCCTGGCCAACGAGGATCAAAAACAAAAAGTCAAGTGTTAATATGATTGGTCTGTTCATCCTCAGATTTTCTCTCAAGGCAACCTTGTCCCGGTCTATGACCAAGATAAGGACTCCCTGGGGGCAGGCAAATTCAAACCCATGTGGTTTGGACCTTTCATCATAAAAGAGATTCTAAAAAAGGGTGCTTATCGTCTGGCAGACTTTGAGGGAAATGATTTGGCGGAGCCTAGAAATGGGCTCTACCTCAAGAAGTATTACTCATAGGTAGGTCACCTTGGGTAACTTTTTGTAACATATGTATAGTCTTTGTATTATTTCTAGTTTCTTTTGGTTTTATGGACGTGTCGTTTTTGATGTTATATTTTGTCACTGTGGCAGATGTCAAGTGAATTAGAGGTTTTCGTTGGGTACATAGATGGCGCTAGCCGACATACTCGGAGTCTTAACTCCGTAGCTTGGGTAATTCTTACACCTCAGGGCTAGTTATTATCTTCAGGAGGTATATGTTTAGGCGACACCACAAACAATGTCGCCGAATACAGTGCAATTATTGAGTTGCTTCGTGACGCCCTGTCATTTGGTATCTCTCATCCCTGGGTCTATTTAGATGCATAGCTGGTTGTGTCTCAATTAAATAGAGTCTACCATGTTCATGATCTGACTTTACTCTGGCGATTCCTTAGGGTACGTCTCTTAAAACGAAGATTTGATTATATTACATATTTTCATGTTCCTAGGAGATTAAATCAAGTTACATATACTCTAGCTAATCAAATCTTAGACTGACATCTCGCACACATATAAAAAGACATACACATGAACATGTAAGTACATTTTCAAAGGAAAATATGATCCATAAGACATAAAAAGACATAAAAATCCATATATTAATCATCAGAGTACATAGGTGGATGCAAGCGCCTCAAAAATATGACCAGTAACGAGTCATGGGGCTTATGCCCTCAAAAAATATATACAAGTAGTGCTCTCGGCACGTGAAAAGTCTAGACTAACCAAGGTCAGGGCCTATGGGCCCTATTGTAATGATCAATAGTGTTTTCCAAATGCCGAAACAGTCAGACCCACGTCCATGGTGCCCCCACTACATGAGGCTGCATAGATGGTGGCAGATCCTTAATCTCTGCCATGGGGATTGTTCCAGTGAGCGAGGTAAAATTTCGCTCAACTCGTCTCAAAACCCTCTCAGCCTCACCGGCTAGAAGCTCTCCTGCTGCTGCTGGTCCCCCTGTGACGGTGGGTGTAGCCCCTGGCTGAGGATGACGCCTGTTCCTCGCATAATCCACAGGTCACACTAGTCTGAGATTTGTACATAATAGGCACATATCTGTCAAATACTCTGGTACAAAGAAATGATATATATATAAAACAACATAAAAATTACATATGTTTCACAATAAAAAAAAAATTATGCAAACTTACCCAACTCTTCTCGCTCCTCGCCAAGAGGTATCAGTATCTTAGGGTCTCTCAAGAAATAAATCCCAGCATAAGGGTAATCCTCTATGACTAGGATCTGCCACGACAACCAAGAAAAAAGTTTATCATCAAAGGAATCATTGGTCCTTCTTCCCCCCTGTCATGGTAGTAACACTGCCCATCTGCATATCACATGAAGAGAAGCCTGATGTCCCTGTACCACCTCTCGAGGACTAAAACTGGGCACTCTTTCAAAGAAGAAAGAAAAAATAATGGTTCCAAACCCAAAGATCCTCTGAGTCTATGAACGATATTCTGTCAACTGTCTCTTCATATAGTCCAACAATGTGGTGCTCCAATAAAAAATCTGTGCATTCAAGCACTGAACTGCATAGTTCATCTGTTCATGGGAAGCCTGATGCAAAGTGACAGACCCTCTAATGCGCTCGATAAGAAACATGATAGCCTGCAGTGCTAAGTCAGAGATATTACTTATCGGGACTTGTGAGATCGTCCTGTCTATACCTACCTCACAGTAGAGTCCAATCAACTCTGATATGTTATGTGGCCCCGAGGGAAACGTAGGGAAGTTGACTGGTTCCCCTCGCTAAGAGAGGCCAGTCAAAAAGTATATGTCCTCAGTCGTTGGCACCAATGACTTCCCCTCCAGCATAAATGCCTCTGCGTCGGGATGCCAATAATCAACCAAGGAATTCATTAGCCTAGGTTGTGCTCGCATAAAAGGACATAGGAAGAATTTTAGCAGCCCACATTGCATTAAGGTAGCAACAACATTGGGGTCTTCCCTGACCAATGCACTAGTATCCTCATGCTCTCTTTCCCTCCAGTGAACATACATCCTACAAAAAACCAAGTTTAGGAGGGTTAACCCTTGCTTTTAAATTTTTTTTCCATTAAATAAAAGGTCCACGCAGGCTGTAATGATGATAGTCACGTGTACACGCATGTAGTTTTTACTCTGCCTGAGTGTACACGTGGCCTGTCATTGGACAAACCGCATGGACCTAGGGATGACCTTTTGAGGATTGATTCCCCCCCAAAACATGAAATTAAATGCATAAAGAAAGATTTAATTTGCAAGAGGAGAGAGTTTATACTTACTTGGTCCAAACAGAGGGTCGTTTCATCCACCGAAGCTCCTGGAATCAATTCTTTTCACAAAGGGGCAGTTTTGGATTTTAGTCAATTTCTAAATTAACAATGGTGATAATGAGCTACCAGCTTCTGTTTATAGAGGTTTTTGGCCCGTTTTTATCAATTTTCGGTCCCTTTTGTCATTTTTTATAAACTGAAACTGATTTAAGATGGTTCAGGAGTTTTCTTGGGATGATCACAGGAAATATTACTTTGGGTATTTGGAATTTTTTTTGAGAGTTGGGGTGTTTTGAAGATCCTTTGATAAAAAGTCATTTTCTCCGACTCATTGCATTTAAGTTAGGATTCCACCTCCACTTTCTGCATCTTGATGTCTTTTCCGCTTTTCCATAGGATTGATCCCACCAAGTTGTGACATGGAACCCTCATCACTGCTTTAGAAGTGTCATAATTTGGTGGTAGAGCCTACCATAACATGGATGCCCTAGGTATATCCTGGTTGCATGACGATGTCCATGCTGTCACTAATGACTATAGGCTCAGGAGTCCTCTATATCTTTTCCCCTGATTACAAGTTTGAATCTCATTTTCATGATTCCTTATCACTCTTGACCTCACTCTCGGGAATCGCAAAATATAACAGGTCTTATTTTAAGCCATTTTTAGAGCCTCTAAACATGAAAAGATTGTCGAGCGATCTTGTGGCCTTTCATGCTTGTTAAACTGAAATTTGAAGTCACATCTATCCGATGGTAGTTTACCCCTTTTTCAGTCCGAACAATCAACTATACGAACAAAGGTATACTCTAGAGGCTTTGGATCTCTAGAAGAGTATTCTCAAGTATAATTTTAACCCTTTTTCAAGCCTGAGGGACTAAATTTACGAAAAAGGAACCCCCACGGAGTCCATAGTTGAGCTCTTTTCAGACTCCCTAAAATCGAAAAGATCGCCAAGTGAACTTATTCTTTCACACTCATTAAAATGGTCTAGAAGAACATTCCTAACGGAGTCCATAGTTAAGCTTTTTTCAGACTCCTTAAAAATGAAAAAATCTTCGAGTGATCTTGTCTTTATCACACACATTAAAATCATTTTGAATATACGTCTTGTTGGTGCTAGTTTACCCCTTTTTCGAACTGATTAGAATACCTTCAAAAAAGGTACCCCATTGGAGTCTCCTTTTACGTTTTTCAGACTCTCTAAATATGAAAAATCGTCGAGCTTACCTTCTCTGGGATCGCTAAACTTACATCTAAGGACGTTACCATTGTGTGTTTTGTTAATCGCGTTTGCATACCTGCGTCTTTGGTCTAATGCTGATTCTATGTTGCTCTCAACTAAACCATCTGAAGCATGCCTTATACGCAAGCCCTGTAGCACTTTACCTCTGCGTCTTGACACCTTTGGCCCCGGGAGGGATTTTTCCCGAGTGTCCTTATTTTAAAAATAAGTCTTGTCCTTGCACCTCGAACTCGTATGTTTGCGACACTCATCCCTCCTTTGTAATGTAACATTCTTTTATTCTTTTTCCAAAATTATTGAAAAAGACAAAAAAAATCAAATATATCCCAAAAGAGGAAGGGAAAAGTATTTTCTTTGTATTGGCAGCACAATGAGTCGCCCTTGGATAAAGCACATCCTTCCGTTTGTTCGTCAAGCCCTAGGATTTAATATGACCTTAGGAAGTTGTTCCCGCTACATTGAGCTATGTCCTCCTCCGTTTGGTTATTCTTACAAACATATGGAGAGTTTGTGTTGCCTCCTGCCTCGTGAACTTATGTTAATGCTATGCTGCCAGAGTCTCATCATTTGTCATGCTATTTTCCAAGGAAAGTTTTTCCAAGCCTGAGTTGTCCCCTCTACAGTTTTTCTCTTGCCCTCATGCCTGACCATCCCGAAATTCCAATCAAGTCTTTGTTCAAAATCAATGAAGCTTTCAGTTTGATCATCAAGATTCTCTAGTCCATGACCAACGAACTGTCGAAGACCTTTGGGTAGTGAAGTCATACACTCATATTACACTCCTACCTGAGTTTTGAATATTTTGAAGTTGTTGCCCAAGCTCTGAAGACCTCATCTCCAACCATCAGGCCTTATCAACTTCTAGAAAATGGATAATATACATGTATATCTTTTTGATTTTGAGATGTAGATCCATTGTGTATTACTCGTGGCTACACTTTATATAGTTGTATGACATGGATCTACAGTGTATTTGATTGGTAGCCATGATTTTATTTCATTCTGAGCATGGGTATGCATGCCTCGGTGAGAATTTTTATTTTGCAGATGGCACCTCCCAAATTCTGGCCCTTGGGCTCACTAGTTTGGTACATTGATAAAGATTGGTAATGTATTTCAGACATCAGATGATCTTCTGACCTCACACATTAGGGGGCATCTATTATAACCCTAAATTACACCAAGCATACTTACCTGACATCAGGCCATCCCATATGCCTTCTTTTCCAAGCCAGTACTGAATAACTCTGGTTAAAAAACCCTCTTTATAAAGGCCCACACACCCTGCTCCATTACTACAAGCATGTACATGCTAGTTGCTCCAATACAACCTGCATGTGCCTACAAAAGCATGGAAAAAGGAAAGTTGTTGATGGAACACACAACTTTGGGCAAGTTAACTAATTGTTTTAGCCATGCATGGGCGGTCATTCGACCAAATACCTAGCTCCTTCTAGCCTATAAAATAAGGGGTAAGGGTCCCATTTGAAAGGAGGAAAATCATAGCAAAGAGACTATACCCAATTGAGCATTCCCCTTGTCCCAACCTTTAGCCATCCTTGTGCAAAGAGAAGTATAGAGAAAAGCAGTTGGAGGACAGTTGAAGATGATCCTAGGACCAGGTTTGTGGAGTAGTGGCCGACTTCATCATTGTAAGTTGCTTTAGTGAAGTTAATAATAAAGAAGTACTTTTCCCATCCCACCATATGAGGTTTTCATCATTTATTTCATACATGTTGATTAAATCTCTAACCCATTAATATGTAGATCAAATCCATGTGGAGTTCTTTGTTTTTCTTTTGTGAATGCAGGTCAGCCTTGGGAGGAGATTTTCAGTCAAAGAGAGACCAAGCGTGAAGAGGGATCGATATCAAACGCCCAAAATAATGTATGTTCACTTGATCTTCTTAACTACGTATTTTCTTAAGAATAATGGGGATTAGGTTTGGGATGATGGTAAAAAGTAGGAATCTTTAGGTCTTTTTTGCATGCATGATAAAAACCTAAGTTCTAGTTCGTAGAGGGATTTCCCACTCACAACAAGCACCCCTTACTCTCGGGTCCAATCCCTCGTAAGTTGTTTTCTTCATCTATTTTTAGAACTAGGGTTTTTCTCAGTAAGAAGAAATGCAACATTTGGATTTAGGGGTCTAATTTATAAAATCCTACCTCGAGAGTGGATGGAAAATGTGGTCACATAGTCCATGCCTAAACAATATTGCAACATCTCACGGAACTAAAAAATGTTGCTCCATTAGGTTTTTATGCCCTGAGGATGAATTGGACAAGAGTCCCCGAAATGGTTTGGGATGCCAGTTGCAACTGGGAATAAAAAGAAAACCGAGACTCGGATTGAGGAACCGTCAAATTCAATGGATTAATGGGATAGGATTTAAACTAGACCACCCCTCACTCTTGGGTTCCATGCCTCGGAAGTTGCTTTACTCATTGATTTAGAGAATTAGTGTTTTGCTCAGTTTGAAGCAATGCAATATTTGGATTAAGGGGTCCAATTTATGAAACTGTCCCTCGTGAGAAGATCAATAATGTGGTCAGCTATTCCATGCCTAAACAAGCTTGCAACATCTCATGAAGCTCAAAAATGTTGC
This sequence comes from Picea engelmannii, assembly GCA_009831015.1. Classification (NCBI taxonomy): domain Eukaryota; kingdom Viridiplantae; phylum Streptophyta; class Pinopsida; order Pinales; family Pinaceae; genus Picea; species Picea engelmannii. The sequence continues at coordinate 159,365 of ML781497.1, forward strand.
TCAGTTAGGTTTTTATGCCCTGAGGAAGAATTGGCCCAGAGTCCCTGAAATTGTTTGGGATGCTACTTGCAACTAGGCATAAAACGAAAACTGAGACTCAGATTGAGAAATCGTCAACTCTGAAGGATTACTAAAATAGGATTTCAACTAGAACACCACTCACTCCTAGGTGCCAAGCCTCGAAAGTTGATTTACTCATTGATTTTGAGAACTAGTGTTTTGCTCATTTTGAAGCAATGCAACATTTGGATTAAGGGTTCAAATTTATGAAATCATCCCTCGGGAGTGGATGGATAATGTGGTCACCTAGTCCATGCCTAAACAAGCTTGCAACATCTCACATAACTCAAAAATGTTGCTCTGTTAGTCTTTTATGCCCTGAGGAGGAATTGACTAAGAGTCGCTGAAATGGTTTGGGATGCAACTTGCAACTAGGCATATCAAAAAAATTGAGACTTAGATTAAGGAAAAATCATCTTCGTTGGATTCCTGGCATAATATTTTAGCTAGAGCACCCCTCACTCCCAGTTCCAATCCCTCGTAAGTTGTTTTTTTCATTGACTTCAAGAACTAGTGTTTTTCTCAGTAAGAAGCAATGCAAAATTTGGATTTAGGGGTCCAATTTAGGAAACCATGCCTCGGGAGCAGATGGAAATTGTTGTCACCTAGTCCATACCTAAACAAGCATGCAACATCTCATGGAACTCAAAAATGTTGCTCTGTTAGGATTTTATGCCCTGATGAGGAATTGGCCAAGAGTCCTCGAAATGGTTTGGGATGCCACTTGAAACTGGACATAAAACAAAAATCAAGACTCAGATTAAGGAATCGTTGTCTCCATTGGATTCATAGAATAAGATTTCAGCTAGATCACCCCTCACTCCTGGGTGCCATGCCTCGGAATTTTCTTTACTCATTGATTTCAAGAACTAGTGTTTGGCTCAGTTTGAGGCAATGCATCTTTTGGATTAAGGGGTCCAATTTACGAAACCTTCCCTTGTGAGAGGATCGATAATTTTTTCACCTAGTCCATGCCTAAACAACCTTGCAACATCTCACGGAACTCAAAAATGCTGCTTCATTAGGATTTTGTACCATAAGGAGGAATTGGCCAAGAGTCCCCAAAATGGTTTGGGATGTGACTTGCAACTCCGTATATAATGAAAAACAAGACTCATATTGAGAAACCTTCATCTCCATTGGATTTATGGCATAGGATTTCAGCTAGAGCACCCCTGACTCTTGGGTGCCATGCCTCAAAAGTTGCTTTACTCATTGATTTTGTGAATTAGTATTTGGCTCAGTTTGAAGCAATGCAATATTTGGATTAAGGGGTCCAATTTATGAAACCCTCCCTTGTGAGAAGATTGATAATGTGGTCACCTAGTCCATGCCTAAACAAGCTTGCAACATCTCACAAAACTCAAAAATGTTGGTGTGTTAGGTTTTTATTCCTTGAGGAGGAATTGGCCAAGAGTCCCCAAAATGGTTTGGGATGCAACTTGAAACTCAACATTTCATGAAAACCAAGACTTGAATTGAGGAACTGTCATCTCTGTTGGATTCCTGTCATAGGATTTCAGCTAGAGCACCCCTCACTCCTGGGTCCAATCCCTTGGAAGTTGTTTTTTTCATCGATTTTGAGAACTAGAGTTTTTCTTAGTTTGAAGAAATGCAACATTTGGATTTAGGGGTCCAATATATGAAACCATGCCTTGGGAGAATATGAAAAATGTGGTCACATATTCTATGCCTAAATAAGCTTGCAACATCTCACATAACTAAAAAATGCTGCTCTATTATTTTTTTATGCCTTGAGGAGGAATTGGCCAAGAGTCCCCGAAATGGTTTGGGATGCCACTTGCAATTAGGTATAAAATGAAAACCAAGTCTCGTATTGAGAAACTGTTGAATCTGATGGATTACTGGGATATGATTTCATCTAGAGAACCCATGACTTATGGGTGCCATGCCACGAAAGTTTCTTTACTCATTGATTTCGAGAATTAGTGTTTTTCTCAGTTTGAAGCAATGCAACATTTGGATTAAAGGATCTAATTTATGAAACCATGCATCAAGAGAAGATGGAAAATGTGGTCACATAGTCCATGCCTAAAAAAGTTTGCAACATCTCACAGAACTCAAAAATGTTGCTTCGTTAGGTTTTTATGCCTCGAGGAGGAATTGGCCAAGAGGCCCTGAAATTGTTTGGGATGTGACTTGTACCTGGGAATAAAAAGAAAATCGAGAATCAGATTGAGGAATTGTCAACTTTGATGGATTACTGGGATAGGATTTCAGCTAGAGCACCCCTCACTCTCTGGTGCCATTCCTCGGAAGTTTCTTTAACCATTGATTTCGAGAACTAGTGTTTTGCTCAGTTTGAAGAAATGAAACATTTGGATTACAAGATCCAATTTATGAAACCGTGCCTTGGGAGATGATGGATAATGTGGTCACATAGTCCATGCCTAAACAAGCTTGCAACATCTCACAGAACTCAAAAATGATGCTTCATTAGTCTTTTATGCCCTGAGGAGGAATTGGCCAAGAGTCCCCGAAATTGTTTGGGATGCGACTTGCAACAAGGCATAAAACAAAAAGCAACACTCATATTGATGAACCGTTGTCTCCATTGTATTCCTGGCATAGGATTTTAGCTAGAGCACCCCTCACACCCAGGTGCCATGTCTTGAAAGTTGCTTTACTCATTGATTTTGAGAACTAGTGTTTTGCTCAGTTTGAAGAAATGAAACAGTTGGATTAAGGGGTCCAATTTATGAAATCATCCCTCAAGAGTATATGGATAGTGTTTTCACCTAGTCCATGCCTAAACAAGCTTGCATCATATCATTGAACTCAAAAATGTTTCTCCGTTAGTCTTTTATGCCCTATGGGGGAATTGGCCAAGAGTTCCCAAAATAGTTTGGGATGTGACTTGCAACTGGGAATATCATGAAAAATGAGACTCAAATTGAGAAACCGTCATCTCTGTTTGATTCCTGGCATAGGATTTCAACGAGAGCACCCCTCACTCTCGGGTGCCATGCCTCGAAAATTGCTTTACTCATTGATTTCGTGAATTAGTGTGTGGCTTAGTTTGAAGCAATGCAACATTTGGATTAAGGGATCCAATTTATGAAACCATACCTCGTGAGAAGATCGATAATGTGGTCACCTAGTCCATGGCTAAACAAGCTTGCAACATCTCACAAAACTCAAAAATGTTGCTCCATTAGGTTTTTATGCCTTGAGAAGGAATTGGCCAAGAGTCCCCGAAATGGTTTGCGATGCGACTTGCAACGTGACATATCATGAAAAATGAGACTCAGATTGAGGAATCGTCCTCTCTATTGGATTCTTGGCATAGGATTTCAGCTAGAGCACCCCTCACTCCTAGGTCCAATCCCTCGGAAGTTAGTGTTTTCATCGATTTTGAGAAATAGGGTTTTGCATAGTTTGAGGCAATGCAACATTTGGATTTAGGGGTCCAATATATGAAACCATGCCTTGGGAGAGGATGGAAAATGTGGTCACATATTCCATTCCTAAATAAGCTTGCAACATCTCACAGAACTCAAAAATGATGCTCTGTTATCTTTTTATGCTCTGAGGAGGAATTGGCCAAGAGTCCCTGAAATGGTTTGGGATGCCACTTGCAATTAGGCATAAAATGAAAATCAAGTCTTGGATTGAGGAAAAATCGACTCCGATTGATTAATGCGATAGGATTTCATTTAGAGAATCCCTCACTCCTGAGTTCCATGCCTCAAAAGTTTCTTTAGTCCTTGATTTTGAGAACTAGTGTTTTGCTTAGTTTGAAGCAATGCAATATTTGGATTAAAGGATCCAATTTATGAAACTGTGCCTCGGGAGAAGATGGAAAATGTGGTCAGATAGTCCATGCCTAAAAAATCTTGTAGCATCTCATGAAACTCAAAAATGCTGCTCCATTGGGTTTTTATGCCCCGATGAGGAATTGGCCAAGAGTCCCCGAAATGGTTTGGGATGCCACTTGCAACTGGGCATAAAAATAAAACCGAGACTCACATTGAGGAACCATCAAATTCAATGGATTACTGGGATAGGATTTAAGCTAGATCACCCCCCACTCTCAGGTGCCATGCCTCAAAAGTTGCTTTACTCATTTATTTCAAGAACTAGTGTTTTTCTCAGTTTGAAGCAATGCAACATTTGGATTAAAGGATCCAATTTATGAAACCATGCCTTGAGAGCAGATGGATAATATAGTTACATATTCCATGCCTAAACAAGATTGCAACATCTCACGAAACTCTAAAATGTTGCTCCGTTAGGTTTTGATGCCCTAAGGAGGAATTGGCCAAGAGTCCCCGAAATGGTTTGGGATGCCACTTGCAACTGGGCATAAAATGAAAATCGAGACTTGGATTGAGGAACCATTGACTTTGATTTATTACTAGGATAGGATTTCATGTAGATCACCCCTCACTCCTAGGTTCCATGACTTAGGAGTTGCTTTACTCATTGATTTCAAGAACTAGTGTTTTGCTCAGTTTGAAGCAATGCAACATTTGGATTAAGGGGTCCAATTTATGAAATCATCCCTCAGGAGTGGATGGATAATGTGGTCATATAGTCCATGACTAAACAAGCTTGCAGTATCTCATGGAACTCAAAAATGTTGCTCCGTTAGTCTTTTATGCCCTGAAGGGAATTGGCCAAGAGTCCCAAAAATGGTTTGGGATGTGACTTGAAACTGGGAATATCATGAAAACCGAGACTCAGATTAAGGAACCGTCATCTCCGTTGGATTCCTAGAATATGATTTTAGCTAGAGCACACCTCACTGTCGGTTCCAATCCCTCAGAATTTGTTTTTCATCAATTTCGAGGACTAGTGTTTTGCTCAGTAAGAAGCAATAGAAAATTTGGATTTAGTGGTCCAATTTAGGAAACCATGCCTTGGGAGTGGATGGACAATGTGGTAACCTACTACATGCCTAAAAAAGCATGCAACATCTCATGGAACTCAAAAAAAATTCTTCGTTAGGATTTTATGGCTTGAGGTGGAATTGGCCAAGAGTCCTCGAAATGGTTTGGAATGCCACTTGCAACTGGGTATAAAACGAAAATCGAGACTCAGATTGAGGAACCATCAACTTCGATGGATTACTGGGATAGGATTTCATCTAGAGAACCCCTCACTCTCAGGTTCCATGCCTTAAAAATTGCTTTATGCATTGATTTCGAGATCTAGTGTTTTTCTCAGTTTGAAGCAATGTGACATTTGGATTAAGGGGTCCAATTTATGAAATCATCCCTCGTGAGAAGATGGATAATGTGGTCACCTAGTCCATGCCTAAAAAATATTGCAACATCTCACAGAACTCAAAAATGCTGCTCCGTTAGGTTTTTATGCCCTGAGGAGGAATTGGCCAAGAGTCCCTCAAATTATTTGTGATGTGACTTGCAACTGGGCATAAAATGAAAACTGAGACTCAGATTGAGGAACCGTCAATTCCGATGGATTACTAGGATAGGATAAGGTTTAATGTTGCTAAACAGACTTGCGAGAGGTTACAAAAGTCCATTATGCTAATCAGTTTGGATTTTATGCCCTCGGACCAAATTGGCCACATATCCTTGAATGGCTTAAGGAGACGAGTTGCAACTCATGATAAAACTCAAATCGAGACTCGGATGCACAAATCGTCAGTTGTATTGGATTTGTAGCACTGAGTTTTAGCTAGTGGGGCCCCTATGCTATGATTCTGTTAATAGAAAAACCATTTGTTGGAGTATCTCCTTCATTAGGATTTTTGTAAATGAGGCATAGTGCAATTTCTAAAGACGAGGTTGATTTTCAAGAACACTATGGTGTCATTTTTGGCTAGTGCAGTTGCATGAACCTTGTTTAAACAGACTTGTGGGAGCTTACGAAACTCTGTTATGCTGCTCGGTTTGGATTTTATGCCCCTGGACCAAATTTTCCACATGTCCTTGAATGGCTTGAGGAAGCAAGTTGCAACTATCGATAAAACTCAAACTGGGACTCGGATGCATGAACTGTCAGTTGCATTGGATCCTGAGCACCTGGTCTCAACTATTGGGGCTCCTACCCTATCATTTCGTCAACCGAAAAACAATGTTTTTGAGTATCTCCAACACTAGGGTTTTGGCCAATGAGGCATAGTGCAATTTCTGAAGAGGAGGTTGATTTTCAAGAACATTGTGTTAGGTATTTTTGGCTATTGTAGTCACGTGAGCCTTGGCCAAATAAAATTGTAGAAGCTTATAGAAGTCCGTTATGCTACTCGGTTTGAATTTTATGCCCCTAGAAAAAATTGACCACATGTCCCTAAATGGCTTGAGGAGGAAAGTTGCAACTCTCGATAAAACTCAAACCAAGGCTCATATGCATGAATTGTCAGTTTTATTGGATTAAGAGCACTGGGTTTCAGCTAGTGGGGTCCCTACGCTATCATTCCATTGACCAAAAAACCATTTGTTGGAGTATCTCCAACACTAGGGTTTTGGTCAATGAGGCATAGTGCAATTTTTGAAGATGAGTTCGATTTTCAAGAACACTTTGTCAATAATTTTTTGCTAGTGTAGTCGCATGGGCATTGGCCAAACATACTTGCGGGAGCTTATGGATCTCCATTATGCTGATTGGTTTGGATTTGATTCCCCTAGACCAAATTGGCCACATGTCCTTGAATGGCCTGAGGAGGCAAGTTGCAACTATCGATAAAACTCAAACTGGGACTCAGATGCACGTAATGTCAGTTGCATTTGATCAGTAGCACTGGGTTTCATCTATTGGGGCTCTTATGCTATCATTCCTTCGACCAAAAAACCATTTGTTGGAGTATCTCCAACACTATGGTTTTGGTCAATGAGGCATAGTGCAATTTTTGAAGAGGAGGTTGATTTTCAAGAACTCCGTGTCGGGTCTTTTTAGCTAGTGTAGTCATGTGGGCCTTGGCCAATCAGACTTGCAGGAGATTACGGAAGTCCGTTATGCTACTCGGTTTGGATTTTATGCCCCTAGACCAAATTGACCACATGTCTCTAAATGGCTTGAGGAGGCAAGTTGAAACTCGCGATAAAACTCAAAGTAGGACTCAGATGCACGAACCGTCAGTTGCATTGGATTAAGAGCATCGATTTTTAGATAGTGGGGCCCCTATGCTATCATTCCGTCGACCAGAAAATGATTTGTTGGAGTATCTCTGGCACTAGGGTTTTAGTCAATGAGGCATAGTGCAATTTCTGAAGATGAGGTCGATTTTCAAGATGACTCTGTCGGGTGTTTTTGGCTATGCTATTGGTATTTGTATGGTATGGTATGGTATTGTATTGGTATGGTATTGGTATGCATATAATTGCCAATGCATACCATTGTGGTATGCAATGGTATTGATATTGGTACACAACAATATTGGTATGCAATGGTATGGTATTGGTATGGTATGGTATGGTAATGGAAATGGTATTGGTATGCATATCATTGTCAATGCAATGGTATGCAATATTGGTATTGGTATTGGTATGCAATGGTATTGGTATTGGTATTTCCATGCAATGGTATGCAATCATATTGGCCGTATTGGTATGCAATGGTATTGGTATTGGTATTGGAAAGCCATAAGGGTATTGGCAATGCATATTGGTATTGGTTTTGGTATTGGTATTGGTATTGTATTGGTATGCATATCATTGCCATGCAATGGTATTGGTATTGGTATGAAATGGTACAATATTGGTATGGTATTGGTATTTTTATTGGTATGCAATGGTATGGTATTGGTATTGGTATGTTACTGGTATGGTATGGTATGGTATTGTACTAGTACGATATTGGTATGGTATGGTATGGTATGGTATTGGCATTGGCATTGGTATGGTATTGGTATTGGTATTGGTATGTTATTGTATGGTATGGTATTGGTATTGGTATTGGTATGAAATGGTATTGGTCATATTGGTATGCAATGGTATTGGTCATATTGGTATGCAATGATATTGGTATTGGTATTGGCAATGCATAAGGGTATTGGCAATGCATATTGGTATTGGTTTTGGTATTGGTATAGTATTTGTATGGTATTGCTATTGCTATTGCTATGGTATTGGTATTGGTATTGGTATTGGTATGGTAATGGTATGGTATGGTAATGGTATTGGTATGGCATTGGCATGGAATGGTTTTGGTATTGGTGTTGGTATGGTATTGGTATTGGTATTGGTATTGGTATGCATATGATTGCCAATGCATACCATTTCCATGAAATGGTATTGGTATTGGCATGCAATGGTATGGTATTGGTATTGGTATGGTATGGGATTGGTATTGGTATTGGCATGAAATGATTTGGTATTGGTATGGTATGGTATGGTATGGTATTGGTATTGGTATTGGTATTGGTATTGGTATGGTATAGTATGTTATTGATATTAGTATGGTATTAGTATTGGTATGGTATGGTATGGTATTGGTATTGGTATGGTATAGTATGGTATTGGTATTGGTATGGGATTGGTATGCACATCATTGCCTGCAATGGTATACGAAGGTATTGGTATTGGTATGCAATGGTATTGGTTTTGGTATGGTATGTTGTTGGTATTGGTATGTATATCATTGTCAATGCATACCATTGCCATGCAATGGTATGAATTGGTATGGTATTGGTATGGTATGGGATCAATATTGGTATTGATATGGCATGGTATAATATGATATTGGTATTGGTATTGGTATGGTATGGTATGGTATGGTATTGGTATGGTATAGTATGGTATTGATATTAGTATGGTATTGGTATTGGTATGGTATGGTATGGTATTGGTATTGGTATGGTATATTATGGTATTGATATTGGTATGGTATTGGTATTGGTATGGCATTGGTATGCATATCATTGCCAATGCATACCATTACCATGAAATGGTATGCAATGGTATTGGTATTGGTATGAAATGGAATGGTATTGGTATTAGTATTGTTATTGGTATGTAATGGTATGGTATTGGTATTGGTATTATTGGGATTTGCAAGAGAGAATTTACCACAATGGAAATGTTATGTGGAACTTTATCTCATATTCATGTAAGGATTAGGGATGAGAAATATAGTTTGGTTTGGTCCAAGAATTCTATTCTAAGATAATAGATTGCAAAGCTATGGTACAATACTATGTTATGTATTGCAGAACAAGAAAAAATCATTGTTGTGGAAGCCCCTTTGGAGTATTAGATATCATATGAAGACACGTGTTTATATGTGGCTAGTGTTGAGAGACAAGTTACTTCTTTGAGATCATTTGCAAAGGAGAAGTAACCAAGGGCTTGGCATGTGTTCAATTTGTAAGATGGATGATGAAGTTATCACCCATCTATTAGTGAAAAACAACTATGTTATAGAAGGTCCAAGGGAATGAAGGACATATGAATGTTGGATGAGAATCCAACTTATCCAAATAGTAGGAAAATATAAGTAAATTAAACAAAAGGGGAAAAGCCTTGCTAGGCAAACTATGTTTGTTATCAGGAGCCACAAAACAAGGGCTAGTATTTCCAAAATCCATAAATTGCAAGGAACATTCCACAAGTTCATAATATTCAAAGGAAATAAAGGACAAGGATTCCCAAACACGGAGCCATTGACAAAAACTAGGGAAAAAACAAGGCAAGGGATCCTTTAGTACTATTGATACCTTGTTCTCCATCCATATTACAAAGTCGGTCCACTTTTTATTTTGTAACATTTCTTTTTCAAAATGAGTTGGATGCCGACCATATTTGTCCTCCTATAAAAACATGGCACATGGGCTAGTTAAACTAATAAATATGTAATCATCTACTTTTTCTAGGGAAAAAAAACAAAAAACATTTCATATAATAAATATACTTACAAAGGTGCAGATCAAGGCTTTTAAACCTTTTTGGCCACTATGATGAATGGCTTGGAGTTTTGCAAGCCCAACCTTGGAGGCTTTGTCCTGAAACATAAAGTAAGTCAATTGAACTATGCACAAATAAAATATAAAAATCGTTTAAGAAATTTGATATAATATTATGAGCAAATTGAAATACCTAGATACTCTCCTCACCAGACTTCCTCCGTGCATATGAATTCTCATATGATTTGACAAGTTATTTCCATACTTTTATACTGACATCAATTGGCCTTTTTTTGAGGCTTATATCGGGAGAGAGTTTTTTTATCTTCTTTGTTTGATTGCACCTAAATCTCTTGCAATTTTGAGACATTTGTCTTTTCACCTTTTTTACTGACCAACCTATGCCAAATTCAGACTCCATGTCATGAATTACAAATTTATGCAGGTGTATTGGTATCTTTGAGAATGAAAAATGGAGATGGTCTTTAAATCGTTGAAGGAATATTCCTTCTACCTGTTCACAAAAACCTTCCCGACATATGACATTCTGATTTCTCTTGAAACCATGTCGTATTCTATCCTTGTATCATAGTTCCCAATGCAAGTTCCAAAACATGGCATGGTGGATGAAGCTTGGGTCCTAGGAGTGTATTCAACATTGAAGGTCTTTGCTCTCTGTTCCATATTCTTATAGGTCATTGTATATGATTCCTCCTTGATTTTCTGCTCGATCCAAGAGTGGTTGGGGAATCAATTGATTCACTTTCATAGGGTTGATTTGCTTGCAATGTCTCAGGGGTCTTAGTCGATCGTTTTTCTATGTATTTTGAAAGCATTTTCAAGTCTACACCATCAAGTTTTTTTATGGCCTCTATCCCCAATATCGAAGCCAATGCATATTTCTCCTAGTCAGTCTCATGTCCCTAGATATATAAAATAATTTTTTTGTGTTAAAATTTTCAATTAAAAACAAATAACTAAAAATAAAATAAAAAAATGAGACTATTAAAAATCTATAAATTGAGAAGGACTTACCTCATTATGGATAGAATTTTTTTCCTTCCCTCTACTTGAAATTTTAAGAAAGCTAGGGAAAATCTCTTCTATCAGGATTTGGGCAAGTGGACTTCGTGACGATTTTTGAAGTTGCTTATTTCTTCTCTCTTCTTCCTGGTCTTTTTTTTCCTATTCTAAAAAGGATAAACAAATGTCAAACTCAGATAGACCATAAAATATGAGGATATTTATATGTAAAGAGGTTGAATTGTGAAATTTGAAAATTATTTTACCTGAAAAATCTCAGGTTCGCCCTTAGGAAACCCCCAAATTGTTCTCTGGTCTTACCCTATCTCTGTTCTCCCTAGGAAACACCAAAATCATGGTGGAGTCCAAATCTAGTTTGAAAATTAGTTGGTATGCTCACACCCAGTCTCCCTTCACCCTAGGAAACACCCAAATTGTGCTGGCACTACTACATTAGGCGCAAATTACGACGAAATATTACGACGGTTTAAAATTTCATCGTATTTTTTTTTCCTTTTTTGGACTAAATATACTTTTTTTTTTCGGGGTCCAAATGTTGGTTGCTCTAGAAACCAACCTTCCAAGTTGGCCATTTTAATGACGAAAGTTGGTCGGTAGAGAGACCAACCCCCATTTAGTCGCTATAGCGACCAACAATGGTGCTTGTGAGAATCAACGATCATTTACGACAAATCAATCCTATATATATCTCAGTTACGAAAAATTTGCTATATTTGCGACAATCATTTTCTACAGTTGCGAAAATCATTTGGGTGTTCTAATGCAATGGTGTTCTTGTTTTTTATGAAATCTTGATTTCAATTCTCTTTCAAGAAGAGAAACATTGAATTGATCAGACTCTACATAGATGATATTTTGAAGGTTAGTACTTAAAATTTTTCTGTGTGATTTAGTAATTTGGTGCTATTGAACTATTTTA
>ML781497.1:187657-208196 GCA_009831015.1 Picea engelmannii
AGGTATTCGTCTTTAGTCATTAATTTGTAGAGGTTGTTACATCTTTAATTACTATTCTGAAATATAATTAAGTCATGTGATGAATCATAGGATGGAGAGGAGCAACATTGGAGGCACCCCATCACTCAAAGGTATGGATCTTGCTAAGTACTGGTTTAAGGTGATATAATTACATATATGTTAGTCAATCTTAATATTAAATAACAATAATATAGGAAATGTGTCAAGAAAGTTAAATATTTTATGGTCTTTATATTTTTTTGGAGATTACTTTTGTTGAAATTATAATTTTGAATTGATGAAATTGTTGTTTTTAATGTAAAAATAGTTTAAATGTCTTGAAATACATCTTTTGTCACTGGATTGTGTACAAATAACATATAATATCTGCAATTCAATCAATCTAAAATTATTACTCCATCCATAACAAGTTTAGAATACTAGATTAGTTTAAAATTTTACCTCATGTGACGTCTTTATTGCACCTCATAAATTTATTTATCGCACCAGATAACTTTTCACCACACAACGTATTGCATTCGACAATTTTAATCCATGCAACATCTTTATCGCACTTTATAAATTTATTTTACACAATGTATTGCACTTAATTTTTCTTTGTGCGATACATTGCATTGGAAATTTTTATCTTTTCAATTTCTTCAATTTTTTCTTCTAAGTCCTTCTCTCCATCCTTCCTTATCTTTCACACTTTCTAAAACTATCATCTTGCGATGTATCTCACTATAAAATTTTACACTGCGATACATTGCACATTTCAAACTTTTCTTTATCACGATAATGCTCCTTTCTTTATCACATCTCTTGAGACTTTCTTCTTGTGTAGTGTATCGCACCAAAATTACCTTGGTGTGATACACCACACTAGAAAAAAAATTCTTTTTGCATGATATGCAATCCTTCTAAAAAATATTCATTTTTTTTCCAAGTCTCGGGTCTACTTCCTTGATACAAATATTGTGTAGCATGAAAAATATTTTCATGAGATACACATTGTATTGCAAAAAAAATATTTTCATTCGATACATAATTTTTTGAAATTTTTTCTAAGTAAATAATCTATGTTACTCCTTTGCAGTGTATCACACCAAAAATATTTAGGTGCAATACATTGCATCACACCAAAAATATTTAGGTGCAATACATTGCATCGTAAAAAAATTGTTTTTTTGCGATATACAAACTTCTTCTAAGTTTTAAGAAACTTTTATGAGTTTTTAACCCATCTTTCTGGGCGATAACGTCATATTACATGAAAAACATTTTCATGCAATACAGACGATATTGCATGATTTTTTGTGTGTGTGATACACACACAAAATTTAGTATTTTTTACACTTAGTGTGTTTTCTGAATTTTGAGCTCGCGACTGTAGTGGTTGTCGTAGAAACCGTAGACTTCACGTTTTGAGAGAAGTTCGACCACTTAGATCCAAATAAACCCATGGACCAAATAAATCTAATACAAAATCACAAATTTGGGCTTTTTATGCCCACTTTAACACAATAAAACTTTGTTGTTTTGCAAAATACCCATACAAGCCTGGTATTGCAACCATGGATTTGATGCCAATTGTATTGTACTCATTACCATGAAAAAAGGAAATATTTTGATCCTGATTACAAATAAATGCATGCAACATGATAAAAATGCCATTAATTTTAAATTTTCAAATGCATTCCACTTAGGCATACACAACAACATCAAAACACTCATCACATAGAGTAAAATGGAACAATAAAGCATATCATTAAACTGTAAATAAGAACAATGATAAAAACACTAATTTTAATGAACAATACACGTAATTGGTTGTAGGCGACAGATGTTCCACCTAACCAGATACTATTCTTCTCTAGTTCTCTTAGCAGTAGGTCACCCTCAATTTATGGTTATGAATCCACAAGAAAGAATGGCTCTTATGGCTCACTATTGTCCACTCAATAGCCTGATACCCAATAAAAAATGACAACAAGTTAATTCCTACAATAATTCCAATCCACCATCTCCCTTTCCCCTCAAGCCACACAACCCAAGGATCCCCTTCTTTGCCACATAGTCATCAGGCTATCCCACTTCCCTCTAGGGATCCAAGACATGTTGGATAGGAAATATCCTAGCTGGGGACTCCATAAATTCCAACAATAATAGGTATGCACATAGTATAAATTTCACTTGATCTTCGGTAGTTTCCTTGACATAAAATCATTCATAGTCTTAGAAAGATGACTCTCCATGCATTTTATAGATCCAACAAGCTATCCTCAACACCTAATATGGTTTTCTTCTCTTCCCAATACCCATAAATCTCTTTTCCTCTCCTCTCCCTAGCTATAATCATTGTCCTCTCTTTATACTTGAATTTCCTTTTCTTGTCCCATGCATGCTTTGAATCTCATACTTCCCAAAAATGATTGTGCCCATACCATACTCTAATAACTAGGTGAAATGACTCTTCCACCCACCTCTGGCATGCTTGTACTTAACCCATTCTTCAATAACTAGGTGTGATGAATTTTCCCACCAACCTTTTACATGCATTAAATGATTGGTTTGATAAGTCAAAGGAGGTAAATATAAATAATAAAATAATTTAGAAAATTGACTTGGGTTTATTAGGCACGTGGGGTCCCCCCCCTTGGACCCCCTTCCCCCCCTCCCCCCCCTCTTATGGAAACTTATCCCCCATGAATTTGTCCTTAGTCATTTGTAGGCGATGATGTATTTTATTTTATTATTTTCAATGTACATTGTTTATATATTACATTGCTTGTATCATGACCATACATCATATTTACAAATATACATCGCTAATCTGGGGATTAAAAACTAGGGTGTTATAAGAGATGTAATGAGATTTTTTATTTTTTAGAAACTATTTTATAATGCCAACAAATAATTTGTTGAGCGATGTAAAAGAATCAAAGGTACTCTATTAACATCGACTTTGAGAACACCAAGGATGACATGAGTGTGCAAACTGAGAATGGTTTGGAGTCTAATACAAACAATAAGTGTGAGAGATCCTTGAGAGATATATCAAAGATTGTGAATTTTCAAAGGGCATGAGAATAGTTTTAGAGAATTCAACGTATTGATAAGATGTCGACATGGAGGATGCATCAATGATAACATCACCTTGGAGGTCACCACATGAATGAAAATGCATTTGAATGAGATAAGACAAAGTATGGTTTGTAAGAGGCATTGGGTATCGATGGACCAAAGAGAACCCAACAAATGTAGAATGAGTGGTGAATGACATCAAAGTAGAGACATCATTGAGATGATGAGAAGGGGCATAATGCATATTGCAAGGAAATGATTGTTATCATGTAAAAATGGTCCATCTAGAACAAAATGCTATTTGTATTGAAATACTCCAACAATAGTATGGGTATCATGACTTTTACACCATATCCGATTTAATTAATTTTGGGAACCATTTTCCTAAAGTTAATTTCACTCATAAATCCATAAATATCCCCTTTAATTAACTTTAGGAACCATTTCCCTAAAGTTAATCCCACTTAATTAAGTCATAAACCCTTTTTATGACTTTCCCTCCTATTTTTAATTTAGAAAAGAAAAAATATGAGAGAAATTCCATATTTTTCCTATAAAACAAGGAGAGGTCTCCCCCCATTTCATTACCACTCTTTCATTCCTCTTTCTCTCATTTTCCCTCGTTGTGGATTTTTTCCCTAGGTTTGTCCCTTTACCAATGAAACCCTAGTTTCTTGAGGAGAACACTATTGCATCCATCTATAGCTAGAGGAAAGAGAAACTACAACCACACACTCAAGGAAATCAAAGAACCCTCTAAAGGAGAGGCCAATAGAAGATACACACCTTCAAGATCTCTCCACTAGCGATATTGTGAAGTCTACCATTTGGGTAATGGATTCATTTATTCTTTGATCAAATAGTTGTTCTTGTCTTTTATTTTTTTGTTGCATTTTACTTCCATATATAGGAAAAACATAGCTTAGAGAATAAATTAGTTCATTGAAATATAGGGTTTTTAGTTTTCTAACTCATTTGTCTGTAATCTTGTAGCAACCACAAGGTTTGCAAAGTTTCTCACTCTGTTTGTACATTTGTACCAATAGAGTGGTGACTCCACTAGGGATATGCGCCAATCTCAAGATCCTTGATTGTGTGTGTGTGGTAAATGCGTTATTTGTTTTTTATGAGTTTTTTAGGTTTTTTTGACTTCTTTTAGCTTTATGTGTTATGTTTGCAAGTGACAAGGGTTGGAAACCACAAAGGAATCCCACAGAGTTGAGGTCCTAGGTACAGGAGAGCCCCTAGAGACCATCACACTGATTGGTGTCAACAAGTGCATTGACGAATGCATCAACAAGGTTTGGTTCCTTTTGTCATGGGACAACACACTTTTTGAGGTAACTTTATGCAGGAAACATGGTACCTTTCGTCATGGGCCAACACACTTTTTGAGGTAAATTTCTGTAGGGGTTAAGATTTATTTTTTTCTAGTTTTTATCATTTTCGTGTGTCTACTAGGTTTATATTTAGGGAATGTGGATGATTAGTTAGATTTTAGTTTGTAGGTTTGTCTTAAAACCCTTAAAAATCCAAAGGATTGAGGAACAAACACCCCTATGGTTTTACTACCTTTCCTTCAAGAGGTTTTTTGAGGGTTTGATTCTTTGTTTGTTGATGCAAGAGCATCTCTCCATGTCAGCCAACTAGCCAGCCAACCACATTAGCGGTTTCAAATCGCGTACTGAAGAGAGGTGCAGACCTCATTTTCAAATTGAATTTGAATGAATGTAATTAAATGTTTTAGTTTGTTGAGCCACGAGGTCGTTATTTGCACATACATAGAAGTAGGTAGGCCTTAAATGTTGAAGGCTAAGATCTAGATCCAGATTGTGGACTAGACAACCCATTCAATGTAATTGAATAGGGTAGGTGAGGTTGGAGGGAAATGTTCTAAGAGCCCCCTCATGTAAAAAATCTTGGAATGGTATCTCATTTTTTGTGTAAGAGAGTATGCACAAGAGAGAGTTTGTGAGGAGAGAGTAGAAGAGAGAGAGAGATAAGAGTTTGTTACAGTCCATGCTCAGAACAACCTTGTAAATAGGCATTGCCATTAATATAAACCAGAGTAGTTTTTCCTGCAAGTATTTCTGTGTTGAATGAATGTCTGTGTATGTTCTATTTATGCTGTGATTGTGCATTTGCAGGAGTTTTTGATTTCAAGCTTGAGAGTTCTTTGAGGCTTCACACTAGGAGGGTGTGACAGAACACTGTGGGTTCTGATAGCCAGTGCACTGAAGCACTTGTGAACTCTACGGATTCAAACAAAGACGTGTCAGGCGGGCACAATAGCTGAAATAATCAACTCGGGAAAGGTCTTTGAGGTTGTTGAATACCTCAGGAGGCAAGGCTGTGGAGAAGAACACAGTTGCAGACATAAACTCTCTTTGAGTTCTGTAAAGCTCTACCAAGTGGACATTGAGCCAGTGCAAGGAGTGCAAAGGAGAAGAACTATGTTGTGAGTTCAGAAGAAGATAGAAGCTCTAAGGAGTTATGTATAACTCTACCAGGAGGGCATTGAGTCAATGTGCAGATAGGCATAGGGAGAGAACTCTTTGAGTTTTGTAATTAGAAGAAGAATCCACAGAAGGATCTTCTTAGGGTTGCTGAACACCCTGCAGACTCATCAATCAGGTTGCTTGAGTGAAGGATAGCTAGGAGGGCATCCAAATTATCCATTTGAAGGAGAAAGGAAAAAAGGAACGAGTTCCTTAAGAGTCTAAGTCTGAGAAAAGCTCAGAAGGGATAACACTTTTGTGTGCATGAAGACTCTGCAGGAGCACAGAAGTCGCAGAATCCTTCCACGATTCGAGAGCAAATCTCAGGAGGAACATCATTCCTATATGCACAGGCGAGGATTCTAGTCATGGAGCTCACAGAGGAAAGAAGGAAAAGGTTGAGGCCTTAGACATTTGAAATTATTCCAAGTGTTGGAAGAAAAGCGCCGAAGCTCAGGAGGAGCAACAACTGTCGTCAGATTAAGTCGAAGGGATATGGACTGTTGAAGGTTTCCACATCCATGAGGCAGTGAAGGAGGAGCACATAGGAGATATGATATGAACCATCAGATCTTGAGTGAACAATCATTAGCCATTAGATCTGAAAGGAGATGCATGGGGGTTAAACCCTTGTAAGCAGAACGGAAGTCCCAAAAGGGTTGAAATCAGAAAATTAAACGTTCGAAAGTTTGAGAGTCCCGAGGACAAGAGGTCAGGACCCTTGACATTAGAAATCCTGAAAGGGAGAATTAGATTTGATTCATCCGTCTGCGGTAGGACGCGTGTCACAAAATCATCCATTTCAAAGATTCGGGCACCAGGATTCACAGAGGTGAGCGCCTAGACTTTGCAAGTAGTGAAGTCGTGAAGAGATTAGGGCCGTCCATCTGAGGAGGATAGGTGGCAGCAATCGAGGGATCGATGAAGTGCCGAAGGGGTCCAGGATTCGAATCTCATGAACTCAGAAGTTCGCAAGGTGAGGGCCCAAGAGTTGGGTGCTCCAAGTCGCGAAATAATGAAGAGCGATGACAACCATTGGATCCAGAGAACGGGAGGACCGTTGGATCAAGAAACCCATCGCCTATCGCGCATTCAGGGGTTCGGAGGTTGAGAGGGGTCACTTTTAACATCAGAAGTCATGAAGTGTCGAGAGCGGAGGTTCATGTGAACACGTGGTAGAACCACAAGGTGGGGCCCACGTGGTTGACAGGTGGACATGCGTCGCCTGGAGAAAGGAGTAAACACTCCGTTGACTTCTTACATCTTGAGGATTCATAGAATAAGAGCACGAGAGCTCAACACTACAACTCGCGAAGTGGCGAGTAGCGAGAGGTGCTAGTGTTAAGCCTAGCCGGTGGTCATGCATGGAGGGTGCTGACAAGGGGAGGAGCCATACCCATATCGGCATTTTGGGTATCATGAATTTGGGAAGGAAGAGTCGAGAGTTTGACTTGTGAAATTGTGAGTTGCGACAAGAGACTTTGGGTTAGGCCCTTGGTTATAGTGCTGTGGTCATTTGGGGAAAAGAATAACTCATGCCTAGTGTTGTTCACACAGGGGAGCTTCTGAAAAGGACTTGTGGATCGATTGGAAGGAGATTCCAGTAGGGAATCGAAAGAGCCGATCCAACTCATGAAGTGAATGAATGATCCTTAATACCGGGAGGTCATTCAGAGACTCTGTCGAGGTAGAGGTGGCATCTGCGCCATCATTTGTTGTTTGAAAATAGGTTGTAACTTTACATTTCAATGGTTGTTTACATCTATAGGTTCCTTTTCTTGCATTTCATTTCATTTTAATTTGAAAAATCAAAAGAAACATAGGCATATAGATATTTGCATTGCAATTTTTTTAATTGTCTATTATAGTCATGGACCATTTCATTTTTTCTATTAAAAAATGCTCATGTAGGTCAGATTTGCATAGCTCCTGTGTGAATGGCATAATTAAAAAAAAAAAAACCCCAATATTGGTCGCTTTAGCGACTAACCTGTTCATCGCTAGTATTGCCAATTGGTCGCAAACATCAACGTGTTAGTTGCTAGAGAGACGAACATGTTAGTCACTAGAGCGACCAACCTGTTCATCGCTAGTATTGCCAATTGGTCGCAAACATCAACGTTAGTCGCTAGAGCGACCAACGTGTTCATTCTTGCGACTAATTGATCCTCCTTCTTTTGACCTTTTTAACTGATGGTTTGGTTTCTCTAGCGACTAATATTTGTCGTTCTAGCGACTCATAGTGGTTTATTGACTAATTTTGCCAGGGTTGTTTTGGTCACTCTTGCAACTAATATTAGTCATTTGACCAACTAACATTCGTCACTAGTCGAACTTTTCCCTATTGTGAATAGGCTTCTTTTTCCAGTCGCTAGACCAACGAAGATCCATGTGTGGTTGCTAGACTGATGAATGAATTCCGATGATTTTTTTTTTTTTATCTTGGTCGCAAAAACGAGTCTATGCTGACAAAAATTTGTCTCTACTTTGTCGCAAAAACGTTCAAATTTAATAGTGTGGAGTCCAATTGCAGTTTGAAATTGATTTGGTATAGTCACAGACTATCTCCTCTCGCCCTAAGAAATAACCAAATCATGTTTGAGTCGCCCTAAGAAACACCCAAAATGTGTTGGAGTTGAAATGCAACAAGAAATTCACTTGAAATGTCACACTCTATCTCTATTCGCCTTGGAAAACACTCAAATCGTGTTGGAGTTGAAATGTAGAAGGGAATTCAGTTGGACAGGTCACAATCTTTCTCCATTCTCCATAGAAAACTCCCAATTCATTTTTTTGTAATTCTTCCCCGCCAAAATGTCAAATTTGTCCCCTTGCCTGCGAATATATGGGTTTTTTAGGTTTTACATATCAGTGAGCATATTCGTCCCCTTGCCCACAAGTATTTTCGTTTTTTTAAATTTCTAGATATCAGTCGACGATAAATTGGGTGCTAGCTATGCCTAGTTTAGCATCATTTTATCTCCTTAATGTAATCAAATATGGGCGCCTTAGTGGGCGTAAAAAACGCCAGGGATTACACCTAAATCTAGTCAAAACGTGTCCATTTTGGGCCTAAATGGAAATGGGATAAATGGAAGAAAAACTCTCTCATAATGTAGCATCATAACAATGGCAATGTAGTTCCTCTAATGCAAATGGGATAAATGTAAGGAAAACTCTCTCCATAATGTAACATCATAACAATGTCTAAAACCAAGATGTTTGAAAAAATTCCCAAAGCCTTGTATTTATAGTTCTTTATTGCATGCAATTGGCTTCAAACTTGCTCTTCATATAGTCAACATTGTTAAAATGCTATTAGAGACATGCTCTATTATTCTAACCATTTTTCATTAAACTTGCATGTGTGATGTCATTTTCCTTCTTCCATGTGGTTACAAAATCTTTTGTTGCATGGTGTATGTAGTTATTTAGGGAAAAGCCATGTGTTTGTACAAAAATAAGGGTATTGAAATCTCTTTATAAATTATCCTATTGGGGGGCATATTTCACTTATTTTGGCCTCTTCCCAAGGCTTGTGTTGTTTCATAATTGTTGATGAACCAAGGTGCACCTAAATTATTGATTTATGTAACATACATGATTTGGTCACAATGTGACTACATCAATGTGCTAACAGATTCCCTCATATGTGTGAGGTCTAGGAGAGAAACATACGATTGGAATACATAGATTGTTTTAATTTTTATTAGAGAGAGAGAGAGAGAATATAGTATGGATGGGAGCCACCGATAACCAAAAAGAGTTTGTATGTATTGTCAAGAAACGAGTATGGATGGGAACCATCGACAACCAACGCATAAGTAATCACAAAATATTTCCTCCTATGGTTCGCTATCTATCCCTATGGTTTGTTTGGTATCGTGTTGGTATTGGTATTGGTATGGTATAGTATGGTATTGATATTGGTATGGTATTGGTATGCATATAATTGCCAATGCATACCATTTCCGTGCAATGGTATGCAATTGTATTGGTATTGGTATGCAATGGTACGGTATTGGTATGGTATTGGTATTGTTATTGGTATGGTATTGGTATTGGTATTGGTATTGGTATTGGTATGTTATTGGTATGGTATGGTATGTTATTGTATTACTATGGTATTTGTATGGTATGGTATGGTATGGTATTGGTATTGGTATGTGTTATCACTCCACCGGTACTCCCAAGGCTGAGAAGGAGACCAACAGAGGTAACCACAGACCAAGTTTTGGTTTGGTATCTAGCCCTACCAAACCAGAGAGGGATCTCTCTAAGGTAACACTTAATAATCTAAACTAGAATGCAAAAGGATTTTAGGCTAGATATTTCATATCAATGAGGATTTTGAAATTATAGGTTTTGCTAGACTGGAAGATACAATCCTAGAGCTAGGATAATAAATCCGAGGGATAAATTACATAAATTTCAAAAGGGGAGAGGTATCTATAACTAATGTCCCAAAAGCATATCGTTGTAGTGTAAGGATGAAGGAACTAAAGATAAATGAATTAGAGATCATAAGATATGAGTTCACTGACTGGAAAATAAACACACAACTTCTAAAAATCAGATAAAACAGAGCATTGAATCCAATGAATTATGTTTCATATTTTTAGAGATCTAGAATCAAAAGAAAGGAATATGGAATAATAAATATTCACATAATAAAATATAGAAAAACAAGGAACATTAACCATAACACAGGAATCCCTGTAAAATAGATGCAACTTCTGATTTTATTACTATCAAAATAGTACACTAGCTTCCCAGCTATCACTATCACATGTCCAACCCTTCTAATGACTTCATCAAGTGTATATATAAAAAATATAAAATATGACACCTCATCAGGTCGAAATTCTATTCAATACCCATCCTAAATGCATTTGATGAATCATCACCTAAAGACTAGAATGGTTGAAACAATTTCCACAATTTAGACAAGAGTTTAGGAGAGCATATCTCACTCATTAATTACAAATTTCCTCATAAAGAGAGGAAAGAACCAACTAAGAAGCCCAAAATATACTTAATATATCACAAAAGTTTGGGCCTAAACATAAATGGGATAAATGGAAGAAAAACTCTCTCCATAATGTAACATCATAACAATGGCAATGTAGTTCCTCTAATGCAAATGGGATAAATGAAATAAAAAATCTCTCCATAATGTAACATCATAATAATGTCGAAAACCAAGATGTTTGAAACAATTCCCAAAGCCTTGTATTTATAGTTATTTAGTGCATGCAATTGGCTTCAAACTTGCTCTTCATATAGTCAACATTGTTAAAATGCTATTAGTAGGCATGCTCTATTATTCTAACCATTTTTCATCACACTTTCATGTGTGATGTCATTTTCCTTCTTCCATGTGGTTACAAAATCTTTTATTGCATGGTGTATGTAGTTATTTAGGGAAAAACCATGTGGTTGTACAAATATAAGGGTATTGCAATGTCTTAATAAATTAGCCTATTGGGGGGCATATTTCACCTATTTTGGCCTCTTCCCAAGGCTTGTGTTGTTGCATAATTGTTGATGAACCAAGGTGCACATAAATTATTGATTTATGTAACATACATGATTTGGTCACAATGTGACTACATCAATGTGCTAATAGATTCCCTCATATGTGAGGTCTAGGAGAGAAACATACAATCATAATACATATATTGTTTCAATTTTTATTAGAGAGAGAGAGAATAGAGTATGGGTGGGAACCACCGACAACCAAAAGGAGTATGTATGGATTGTCAAGAAAAGAGTATGGATGGGAACCATTGACAACCAACGCATAAGTAATCACAAAATATTTCTTCCTATGGGTTGATATCTATCCCTATGGTTTGGTTGGTATCGTGTTGGTATTGGTATTGGTATGGGATAGTATGGTATTGATATTGGTATGGTATTGGTATGCATATCATTGCCAATGCATACAATTTCCATGCAATGATATGCAATTGTATTGGTATTGGTATGCAATGGTACGGTATTGGTATGGTATTGTTATTGTTATTGGTATGGTATTGGTATGTTATTGGTATGGTATGGTATGGTATTTTATTACTATGGTATTGGTATGATATGGTATGGTATGGTATTAGTATGGCATTGGTATTGGTATTGGTATGGTGTGGTATGGTATTGGTAATGGTATGTGTTATCCCTCCATGAGTACTCCCAAGGCTAAGAAGGAGACCAACAGAGGTAACCACAGACCAAGATTTTGGTTTGGTATCTAGCCCTACCAAACCAGAGAGGGATCTCTCTAAGGTAACACTTAATAATCTAAACTGAAATACAAAAGGATTTTAGGCTAGATATTTCAGATCAATGAGGGTTTTCAAATTATAGGTTTTGTTAAATTGGAAGATGAAATCTTGGAGCTAGGACAATAAATCTGAGGGATCAGTTGCATAAATTTCAAAAGGGGAAAGGTATCTATAACTAATGTCCCAAAATTATATCGTTGTAGTGTAAGGATGAAGGAACTGAAGATAAATGAATTAGTGAGCATAAGATATGAATTCACTGACTGGAAAATAAACACATAACTGCTAAAACTTAGATAAAACAAAGCATTGCATCCAATGAATTCAGTTTTATATTTTTAGAGATCTAGCATCAAAAGAAAGGAATATGGAATAATAAATATTCACATAAGAAAATATAGAAAAACAAGGAACATTAACCATAACATAGGAATCCTTGTAAAATAGTTGCAACTTCTGATTTTATTACTGTCAAAATAGTGCACTAACTTCCCAACTATCACTCTCACATGTCCAACCATTCTAATGACTTCATCAAGTGTATATATAGAAAATATAAAATATGACACCGCATCAGGTCGAAATTTTATTCAAAACCCATCATAAATGAATTTGATGAATCATCACCTAAAGACTAGGATGGTTGAAACAATTTCCACAATTTAGACAAGAGTTTAGGAGAGCATATCTCACTCATTAATTACAAATTTCCTCATAAAGAGAGGAAAAAACCAACTAAGAATCCCAAAATATACTTAATAGATCACAAATTTTGGTCCTAAACGGAAATGGGATAAATGGAAGAAAAACTCTCTCCATAATGTAACATCATAACAATGGCAATGTAGTTCCTCTAATGCAAATGGGATAAATGGAAGAAAAACTCTCTCCATAATGTAACATCATAACAATGTTTGAAACCAAGATGTTTGAAACAATTCCCAAAGCCTTGTATTTATAGTTCTTTAGTGCATGCAATTGGCTTCAAACTTGCTCTTCATATAGTCAACATTGTTAAAACCCTATGTTATTCTAATTGGCATGCTATGTTATTCTAACCATTTTTCATAACACTTGCATGTGTGATGTAATTTCCCTTCTTCCATGTGGTTACAAAATATTTTATTGCATGGTGTATGTAGTTATTTAGGGAAACACCATGTGGTACAACACAAATAAGGGTGTTGCAATGTATTAATAAATTAGACTATTATGTATGGGAACCACCGACAACCAAAAATAGTATGTATGGATTGTTGAGAAAAGAGTATGGATGGGAACCACAGAAAACCAATGCATAAGTAATCACAAAATATTTCTTCCTTTGGTTCGCTATCTATCCCTATGGTTTGGTTGGTATTGTGTTGGTATTGGTATTTGTATGGTATAGTATGGTATTGATATTGGTATGGTATTGGTATGCATATCATTGCCAATACATACCATTTCCATGCAATGGTATGCAATTATATTGGTATTGGTATGCAATGGTACAATATTGGTATGGTATTTGTATTGTTATTGGTATGCAATGGTATGGTATTGGTATTGGTATTGGTATTGGTATGTTATTGGTATGGTATGGTATGGTATGGCATGGTATGGTATGGTATGGTATTAGTATGGTATTGGTATGATATGGTATGGTATGGTATGGTATTGGTATGGAATTGGTATTGGTATTGGTATGGTATGGTATGGTATTGGCATTGGTATGTGTTATCACTCCGCCAATACTCCCAAGGTGGAGAAGGAGACCAACAGAGGTAACCACATACCAAGATTTTGGTTTGGTATCTATCCCTACCAAAACAAAGAGGGCTCTCTCTAAGGTAGAACTTAATAATCTAAACTCGAATGAAAAAGGATTTTAGGCTAGATATTTCAGATCAATGAGGTTTTTGAAATTATAGGTTTTGCTGGACTGGAAGATGAAATCCTAGAGCTAGGACAATAAATCTGAGGGATCAATTGCAAAAATTTCAAAAAGGGAAAGGTATCTATAACTAATGTCCCAAAAGCATATCGTTGTATTGTAAGGATGAAGGAACTGAAGATAAATGAATTAGTGAGCATAAGATATGAATTCATTGATTGGAAAATAAACACATTGCTACTAAAACTCAGATCAAACAGAGCATTTATTCCAATGAATTCTGTTTGATATTTTTAGAAATCTATCATCAGAAGAAAGGAATATGGGATAATAAATATCCACATAAGAAAATATATAAAAAAAAGGAACTGTATAGACTTCATCAAGTGTATATATAGAAAATACAAAATATGACACCTCATCAGGTCAAAATTCTATTCAAAGCACATCATAAAATGCATATGATGAATCATCACCTAAAGACTAGGATGGTTGAAACAATTTCCACAGTTTAGAAAAGAGTTTAGGAGAGCATATCTCACTCATTAATTACAAATTTCCTCATAAAGAGAGGCAAAAACCAACTAAGAAGCCAAAAGTATACTTAATAGATCACATATTTTGGGCCTAAAACGGAAATGGGATAAATGGAAGAAAAACTCTCTCCATGATATAACATCATAACAATGGCAATGTAGTTCCTCTAATGCAAATGGGACAAATGGAAGAAAAACTCTCTCCATAATGTAACATCATAACAATGTCTAAAACCAAGATGTTTGAAACAATTACCAAAAGCCTTGTATTTATAGTTCTTTAGTGCATGAAATTGGCTTCAAACTTGCTCTTCATATAGTCAGCATTATTAAAATCCTATTAGTAGGCATGCTTTGTTATTCTAACCATTTTTCATCAAACTTGCATGTGTGATTTCATTTTCCTTCTTCCATGTGGTTACAAAATCTTTTATTGCATGGTGTATATAGTTATTTAGGGAAAAGCCATGTGGTTGTACAAAAATAAGGGTATTGCAATGTCTTAATAAATTAGCCTATTGGGGGGCATATTTCACTTATTTTGGCCTCTTCCCAAGGTTTGTTTTGTTGCATAATTGTTGATGAACCAAGGTGCACCTAAATCATTGATTTATGTAACATACATGATTTGGTCACAATGTGACTACATCAATGTGATAACAGATTCTATCATATGTGTGAGGTCTAGGAGAGAAACAGAGGATTGAAATACATAGATTGTTTCAATTTTTATTAGAGAGAGAGAGAGAGAGAGAGAGAGAGAGAGAGAGAGAGAGAGTATGGATGGGAACCAACGACAACCAAAAAGAGTATGTATGGATTGTTGAGAAAAGAGCATGGATGGGAACCACCGACAACCAATGCATAAGTAGTCACAAAATATTTCTTCCTATGTTCACTATCTATCCCTATGGTTTGGTTGGTTTCTTGTTGGTATTGGTATTGGTATGGTATAGTATGGTATTGATATCAGTATGGTATTGGTATGCATATCATTTCTAATGCATACCATTTCCATGCAATGGTATGCAATTGTATTGGTATTGGTATGCAATGGTACGGTATTGGTATGGTATTGGTATTGTTATTGCTATGAAATGTTATGGTATTGGTATGTTATTGGTATGGTATGGTATGGTATGATATTGTATTAGTATGGTATGGTATGGTATGGTATTGGTATGGCATTGATATTGGTATTGGTATGGTATGGTATGGTATTGGTATTGGTATGTGTTATCACTCCACCAATACTCCCAAGGATGAGAAGGAGACCGAAAGAGGTAACTACAGACCAAAATTTTTGTTTGGTATCTAGCCCTACCAAACCAAAGAGGGCTCTCTCTAAGATAAAACTTAATAATCTAAACTGGAATGAAAAATTATTTTAGGCTAGATATTTTAGATCAATGAGGGTTTTGAAATTATAGGTTTTGTTAGACTAGAAGATGAAATCTTGGAGCTAGGACAATAAATCTGAGGGATCGGTTGCAAAAATTTAGAAAGGGTCAAGGTAGCTATAACTAATGTCCCAAAAGCATATCGTTGTAGTGTAAGGATGAAGGCACTGAAGATAAATGAATTAGTGAGCATAATATATGAATTCACTGAATGGAAAATAAACACATTGCTGCTAAAAATCAGATAAAATAGAGCATTGAATCCAATGGATTCTGTTTAATATTTTTAGATATCTAGCATCAAAATAAAGGAATATGGCATAATAAATATTCACATAAGAAGATATAGAAAAACAAAGAAATATATAGACTTCATCAAGTGTATATATAGAAAATACAACCCTTCTAATGACTTCATCAAGTGTATATATAGAAAATACAAGATATGACACATCATCAGGTCGAAATTCTATTCAAAACCCATCATAAATTCATTTGATGAATCATCACCTAAAGACTAGGATGGTTGAAACAATTTCCACAATTTAGACAAGAGTTTAGGAGAGCATATCTCACTCATTAATTACAAATTTCCTCATAAAGAGAGACAAAAACCAACTACGAAGCCCAAAATATACTTAATAGATAAAAAAATATCAAAATTTCTACCATATTTGCTTAATTATTTCTCAAAAATTTGCCATGCTAGATGGGTCGCGCCAGGAAACAGATGTGTTGCACCAGCCTGTAGAAAAACAACATTTGTAGCATAAGTGTCACGTCGGTTTAGTGTTGTTTTTGGTCAACTTTCAGGAGTCCATTTTGAATTATGGAAACTAGGTCAAGTAACCCAACATGTTTAATTTCCAATGAGCCATCAAACTCAAGAAAATCCACATGGGAAGGCTTCCAAAAACTGAATTTTCCAACCTCACATAGAAACACCGCGCCTGGTCAAAATTTGTGGAAGAATTATGAAAAAGGTGAGGTTTTTTGAGTTTTTCATGAAATTTAGAAGCTGTCATGAAAATCCAAGTTCATATTTTGCATGTAATCATCAATATACATCCATCCATGTATACAAAATATGATTTTTATGCACTGGCACAAAGGGTCACGCCTTTGCACAGTGCTTTTGTGTGCCAAGTTTTGCAAAATACCAAAATTAAAAAAAATGATCCAAAACTTTCAAAATTTGTCCCTTGATTGATATGGATGATAGGCTAAACATCCAAGCATGTTTAAGCCACCAATTTCACTCCTTGACACCCTTTTATTGTAACGACCCTGCTCGTTACATATGGTATCAGAGCCGGTTCGACCCGAGACTTGGGATTCACTACGGTTTTTCATTGACATGTTATTGATGTTTATGCTATAGCTGATCGAGTTGATGTTGTGTGAAAGTAATCTGGGTTAGAGGATGCCGCGGAGGCAGACGACGGGGTTTTAATCTGGACTTGATTTGTGTTTTTATTGGGGCGTTTCGTTTCTCTGATTGGTTCGGCATTTCATTTTTTTTCTTTTGTGGACAAATCGTTGGCATGGTAGTTATGGTCATGATTGCTGCAGTCCGTGACTGTATTTTGTTTAGTGTCTTTTGACATGCATTGTAGTTAAGGGGGCGTTTTGGGTAAATTGTGTTGTGCGTTTTTGTAGCAGTCATCTTGGGCGTTCTTCTTACACAATGAGCCATTCTTGTTGGGCGTTTCTTTTAAAATATTCTGCGTCTTTATTTACATCTGCGTTTTAAAAGAGGTTGGGCGTTTTTAAATGATATTGGGCATTTCGTTTTTCCCTATCGTGATCTCGTATAATCGTGTGCAATTCGTTTTCTCATATAATCGTGTGCAATTCGTTTTGGGTATTTATGACTGCAAATTCGCATCTGTACATCGCTGAATATTGCCGAACCTTCGTTGAGGTTATTGTTGAGTTAGGGCCGAAATTTTCGTGAGTACATTGCTGACTGGTGGCTATAATTTCGCGCGTGTTGCTGAGTGCATTATTATATTTTATTGATTATTATTCCTTTTGCATGCCATTTGTACGGATATACATCAACATATTATGTGATATGAATTTAAACAAAGAAAAAAAAAAAAAACCTGCAGCTTCAGTAATTTCGTAGTTGAACAGAACTTTAAATCACTGTATTTTCAGTTGATTTATTTGGCCACAACCTTAGCTTCACTACACTGCTGTGTGAATTTTTCTGTAAGCGGAACATAACATCCCGCCCTTTTCAGTGGTCATCTTTGAAACAGTTGGGGCCCTGGTCTTGCATTAATTTTGTAATTTTGTTGCATGAATTGTCCTTTAGTTCTTGTGAATCGCCTGGCGATTCATGTCTTCTTGCTGGGACTGCAATTTTTGACCTAATATATGTTTTCTTCCTCTCGTGAGTAGACTGAGTTTTGTGTTATTGAGGGGCGTCCCTTGACCTGGGCGTTTATTTTTGATTGATGCATGTGTGTCTTATCGCTTCCACGATCGAGTGCAACCCTATCTCTGCGTGCATGGTACTGTTGAGTGTTAATTCTGCGTTTAATTTTGGAAGGGGGCGTTTTCCCAGATACATGTCTTCTCTCTGCGTTTTGGTGAGGCGTTTTTTTTATCACTGGACCAGTCACATAAATCTTTAGAGATAGGGGCGGTAAGAGGCACTGCAACCCTTAACCGGCACACGCACCTGCATAATGAACTTATTCCGATCAATCGAGAGAGAAAGCGAGTCCGCGAGACCAGGAAGACAAGAAAAGGGAACAGCCGAAACTTCCATCGCAACAATTTAATTGCCTCAGGTTAAACAACCGAATCTAGTTTCAATGGGGATTGATGGATACATTATGCTTCCGACCGCTAAGTAATGGTTCAGACTATAAAAAGGTACGTAGTGGTAGAGCATATCAGCCCACCAGCTAGCGATAGATGCATGCCCATCAGCCAGCTAGCAAGCAAAGTATTCGGGCGTTTTTTCTTTCTTACACTGTCTTAGGAGTTGTCATACCCCCTGGGGCTATGGCAGTGGCATTTAACTTACTGGTAAATCTTTTGAAACCTGGCATCTTCCGTTCTGTCACTGCTGCGTGGCATTTTCTGAATGACTTACCCGTCAATCGTTTGATATCTGGAAATTAGATCACTGTCACTCTGCGTGGTCTCTTACTGTCTCGGACGCATAGAACCTTTATGCCACAACATCACCCTGATAATCCACATCGACTCTAAAGTGATGTTTAAACCTCTCCTGGTAAATACGTTTTACTGTCCGTATTTTTAAAATTTCATTCCTGGCTACTGTTTTACCCATTGTCATTCTGGATGCGCGATTGTGATGCCTTACCTGTTGCCGACTGAGCAAGGGTTTCCCGGAGGTCTGTTCTGTGTATTACAACGCCCTTCGACTATTATTTTCTGGCTGTTAACTGGGAGTTGGGTATTAACCCTGTTTAAACCGGTCTGTCCACGCATGCATGGAGTAAAGTCGGATGATAAAATAGTCATCGACTTCTTATTTTAGCGCCCACTAAATCCATCCTTTGATAGCCACAGCTGTCTTTCTGCCTGGTCACGATCGATCCGCTTCACTTGTCTACAGATTTCCTTCCTTACCCTTGCTGTACGCGGCGAAATTTAGTTGACCCCCTACATGTAGTTCCTTAACTTTAGATAAACCAACGACTGCTGGTGTAAGGTGAGCCTTGAACGAAAGGGTGTTATGAATTGTATTTGCCTCCTGCTATTGTAATCACCCCCCTAAGGAATGGTTGTGTAAATCTATTATAAATGATGGCCCGTTAAAATATAGTTCGGACCTTTCAAAAATAAATCTTTAGAGTTGCGACTTTGCATTCTCGTCTTTTAATTGAAAGCTCTTTTATTATAAAAAAATAAAAATAAAAATAAAAATACCCTTCTTTAATATGGATGCTAACCTTGAGGTGAAATATGGATATTGGGTACAAGCCCTTTTCTTTCTCTTATGTTGACACATGGGCATTGTAATTAATACAATAAGGCATAGTCATGGCCCTTTCTGCTATATATTTACCTTCCAATTATGATGCAATAGGATGGTTTTTAAATCTGATGTTATTGTGTAGGTAAGGTATTTGTTACTGTAGATGTGAAGTCATTATATATGGTAGACACCATGATTAGTCATCATACGATGTCATTTATAACCATAAGTTATTTGGTAATCATTTATGTGTTGGTATTTTAGATAGAATGCTATTTTAAAACACTAATAACTAGTCAATGTTAGACACAATGTTAGTCACCATAGGATGTCATTCATAAGTATTTATGTATTGAGGTTATTCCTAAATAGGAAGCCTTTTAGGAGTTTACTCATGAATAGGATGGATTATTGCATGATCGTTTAGATATATGAATATAATGACCTAGCAGTATGAGCCACTCAGATTGAAATAAATGTTTTTTTCTTGTAAAGGTCCTTTTAAATATTTAATCGCAATATCTTGTAAATTATAGATATGATGTGAGGTCAATATGTTTTAGATAATGTGATTCAATTAAGCTCTTTAAATCATGAAAATGCTAACCCTTGTCAATTCAAATATCGATGTGAGATTATTTATGCGAGATTATTATTGGAGTACATTCAATACCAAGATGATATTATTATTCAATATCAATGAGATGTTGTTACGTTTTATCCGATTGTTAAGGGGCTCATTAAGTATTGTAAATGCAAGACCTCAAACTATGTACAATCAATCTTTAGGATTTAGTATTGGGGAATCAAAAATAAATTGTCTTCCATTCTTTTAGGGGTGGATGGGCAGCTAGTGAACTAATGGTATTTACAAGCGGTAATGGATCAGAAATA
>ML781497.1:211349-227563 GCA_009831015.1 Picea engelmannii
AATTTGGAGAACGAGAGGCATGTGTGACACTTGGACGGTGGGGACTGTTAGAAGGTTGACATAAAAAAAAAAAAATTAAAAAATTAATGATTTAGGGTTTTTAGTTGAGTCTCAAAAATTGCTATAAAAGAAAGGGAAAGGAAGGAAGAAAGGGGGGATGGAAAGCGTAACGATACGCTGTCGAACCGTGGCTTGACGGATTGCTTGTGTGGAGTTGGGTATATCTCAGCTGTATTGGAGTGGTAGCTCAGCCGTTGAGGCTTGCTGAGATGCTATTCTATCTCTGGTTCTTGTGTGGCCCCTTTACGGCTCGGGGGGCTAAGGGGGAAGAAGAGTACCCCTAGCGTTTGGCTGGGAGGTACCGATGAGCTTCTTTGGTCGGCAAGCAGAAGCGGCATGGAGCGAGGGAAGCGGCACAGCATGAGGGACGTCTCCGAAGCGGGCGTGTGGCTAAGGTATGATTTTACTTTCGGTAATTTAACGTTATTGATGTTGAATTTGTGGACTTGTTAAAGCGTTTTATATTCGACAAATTATTGTTATTGGTGATATTACGATGAGGTTGTTGGGCATTATATTTTGCAATTTCGTTCAGCCATGATATTGTAGAGTTTGTTTATATTGTGATCATATGTCACTTAGGTTATGATGTCATGTGTTTTTGCATTGATATGAATGATGTGATGTTGTAAATTTCTTATTGTTAAAAAGAAAAAAAAAAAATTCCTATTGTGCTTCGCTATTCATAGACGTAACAAAGGGGGCGTTACATTTATTGACTCTCTTTTCTTGTCTTGGACTTCTTTCAGTTTCCTTTTTAATTACCTAATTCTGATTTTTGCAACTTGATTCTCTGTGTGGTGGTGAATAGCCATGTGTCTCCTCAACTTGTTGTCTCTATTTTCCCTTTTGAGCAGCTTCTCTAGGTGGCCATTTCTCCTTCCAAGCCAATGTTCCCCGTTGCTGTCAAAATATGCCATAATTTGGTCATGTAATGATACTGACTCTTTGGATGGGGACTCCTCCTTTTGTTGTTGTATTGCTTTAAAAAGACCCCTAGTTCTTGGTATTTTCCTTACCACCTGAATTTCATGTTCCTCTTCATCGTCTATGTGTATTATTTCTTTTCTTTTGGAATCCTTTTTTTTTTTCCTAAAAGAAGTTGATTTACCTTTAATTGCTCATTTTCTTGCTCTAAAAATGAAATGGCAAACTTAGCTTTTGACAACTTATCTTTCATCTCTTTGATTTCAGCATCTTTTTCCATCATGATGTGCTTTTTTGGTGTAAATTCATCATTTCCCTCTAGGTCTATCACATCAGTGTCAAGATGTGATGGCCCCTTATCCTGCAAGGATGCCTTAGGTTCTGATGATGATCCCTGTCCTGCTGATGTAGGCTTGTCACCTTCCACTATGTGTGGAGAAAACACAAGCCTCTTATGTCTCTGATATGTCTTGGTCACCTCATGCCTAAGTTCCTTTGAAAACTCAACATGTTTTCTTAAGGAGCCAACCCCCATAGGAGTAGTTTTCAGTTTCTCCAAGAAAGTTTCCCAGGTGACTTTCTTTTCTAAAAGTTGATTCCCAACCACGATTTTAATCAAACTATGGTGAAACAAATTGGTGATATGAGCCTTTCCCAAGGTCTGAATCTTCTCAGTCATCTTCACCAAGTGTATGAACAAAAAGTTGGAAAAATTAAGTGTTTTTGTAGAAGTGAAGTGCATTAGCAACCTGACATGATAACTATACAATTTGGAAAATCTCCCTTCACATGTAAATTATCTCATAATCAACTTCATCAAAGGAGCATACTTGTCAAGAAGATGTCTGAAAGGAAAAACATGCTTAGGATCATCTCAGACATTTGGTTTTAGGAACAATTTATAGTCATCTAGGTCAAATTCCATTCCCTTGAACCAAGTTTCACCATGATCTGGGATACCTGTGGCCGAAGAAATAATGTTTTCTGAAACACTGAACTCTATACCTGCTATGACAACCTTGTTTATGTTGAAATTGTGGGAAAAAAGGCTTGTCAAATGAACATGATATCCAACCTCTTAGATCTTCTCAAAAAACTTCATACAACCAACATTTCTAAAAAATCTTTTGGAAAATGGAGAAGCATTGATTTCTCTCAGGTTGGATGGCTCAAACCGTGGATGATGGCCTCCCTTGTTCACTTTCTTTTCACTCTCTCTTTCACTCTCCATGAAATTTATTGAAGGATATTACCCTAGTCATATGATATTGATGGAAAATATGGATTTTAGGGATTTAATAATAAGGATACAATTATTTTGAAAGAAAAGATGAGTGTAATAATGATGTGGGAGTTTCCTCAAAGGTTTGAGGAAGCAGGGTGAAGTATGATGTTAAAACTGTAAGTTTATTTCATGAGATGAATATGGGGAAGTGAGGAGTTTGTCATTTCTTGCAATGAAAATGTAGTGGAAGGCTAGGGTCTGATGAAATTGGTGGTGAATGAGTAGGGAATGATAGTAAATGTTCAGTTAGGAATTCATGGAGGGTAAGTGATAGTGTAAGACAGTAAAGGATAACATTCATTCACTAAAACAATGGAAAATAAAAGCTGCTAAAAAATTTTCTGGAGAAAAGCCTGAGAATAAATCACTTTATCCTCGATGAAATTGCTTGAGAAGATGGTGTAGATGATCACTTACTATTTGTGGAAGTTTATAAGTCTTTGAACAATTTTTGGAAGCTAGAAAAATTAAAAATTTGTCTCGAAACCATGAAGAAACCTTTCCTTTAAGAAAAAATGCAAATTTCACAGAAGGGTCACGATGTGGGTCATGTGAGGAGTCTCTCTGAGGGTCGCACTATGAAGAAATGTCGCACTGTGGTTCACACTGCTCCCAAAATGCAAGAAATCCCTTGTTTCTTTCACAATATTTTCTATTTTTTTGAATTTGAGTAGCTTAGGAACCTTTACAATTACCCTTGGAACTCTGAACTTATTAAATCAATCATGTAACATTTGTGACTTTTAAAACCAACCTTTTAAATAATTTTGTTACTACTCATTTCCAATGCATACCATTTCCGTGCAATGGTATGCAATGATATGTAATGGTATTGGTATTGGTATGTAATGGTATTGGTATTGGTATGTAATGGTATGGTATTGGTATGGTATTGGTATTGGTATTGTTATTGTTATTGGTATGGTATTGGTATTTGTATTGGTATGGTATTGGTATTGGTATGGTATTGGTATGGTATTGGTATGGTATTGGTATTTGTATGGTATGGTATGGTATTGGTATTGGTATTGGTATTGGTATTGGTATTGGTATGGTATAGTATGGTATTGATATGGTTATGGTATTGGTATTGGTATAGTTATTCATATGCAATGGTATGGTATTGGTATTGGTATTGGTATGTTATTGGTATGGTATGGTATGGTGTGGTATGGTATTGGTATGGTATTGGTATTGGTATTGGTATGGTATGGTATTGGTATTGGTATTTTTGTGGTATGGTATTGGTATTGGTATTGGTATGAAATGGTATTGGAAGTATTGGTATGCAATGGTATTGACAATGTTATTGGAAAGGCATAAGGGTATTGGAAATGCATATTGGCATTGGTTTTGGTATGGTATTGGTATGGTATTGGTATTGGTACTAGTATTAGTACTGGTATAGGTACTGGTATTGGTATTGGTATTGGTATGCATACCATTTCCATGCAATGGTATTTGTATTGGTATGCATACCATTTCCATGCAATGGTATTGGTATTGGTATGCATACCATTTCCATGCAATGGTATTGGTATTGGTATGCATACCATTTCCATGCAATGGTATTGGTATTGGTATGCAATGGTATGGTATTGGTATTGGTATTGGTATGGTATTGGTGTTTGATCCCAAGCTAATTTTGACTTGTGGCCCTATTTTTCCTAACTTATTAGATGATAATGGATTTGATTGGTGTGCTAAAAATTATTTTCACTGTTGTGTAATAGGATCCATAGGAGACCATGGAAAGAGGACGTGGAAAACGTAGACATACTAAATCACAGAGAGGAAAGTGGGTGGAAGAGGATATGACAACGAAATTTGCAGATACAATAAAGGTAAGAATAAAAAACAACCTCAACCAAAAGAGGAAGGTCCTTATGAATTCACAAATGGTACAACATAGAAGAGATAAAGTCTTTTTTTTTTCCCATATGGCCTTTGAGATCAAACTTATTGGTGGAAAATGCACAAGAATGGTGATTAAATGTGATTCTATGATCAAGGGAAAAATTTTAAAATTAGGATGGCTATGTGGGATAGGGATGTTGGATACTTTTCTTGTTGAAATTTTGGCTTGATGTAAATACCCAGGGTTGTAAAAAAAAAAAAATCAACTCCAAAACATGATATCAATATGTCAAAAATGTGACGAAGGTGAGGTTTTTTGTTGCATAGAAAATTCGTTGAAATAATATAATTGGTGTACTAAACATTATTGAATATTTTGTGTATTACAAGATCTATATGAGGCCATGGAAACAGAGCATGTCATATCAAATGAGGACACAATGGATGATGCAGGACATCAAGTACTCTAATTTTGACTTAACTTAGGA
Source organism: Picea engelmannii (assembly GCA_009831015.1). Taxonomy (NCBI): domain Eukaryota; kingdom Viridiplantae; phylum Streptophyta; class Pinopsida; order Pinales; family Pinaceae; genus Picea; species Picea engelmannii. The sequence continues at coordinate 215,967 of ML781497.1, forward strand.
AAAATTAATCTGATGGAATTTTGTGAAACGTCCATGTTTTTTCATGAAATTATTAAATTTTATAGTGTATTATCCAATCTTGTTAGAAATTAATGCATGTTGTTGATTATTTTAGATGGAGATTGGAGAAAATGTAGATGTTGAGCATTCAACTAGCAAAAGAAAAAGATATGTACATGGACGTGGACCTAAAACTATTAAATCACATAGAGGACAGTGGGTGGAAGAGGATATGACAATGGATCTTGTAGACACAACAAATGATTTCACTGAACAAGAGGTTGGTCTGGAATATAGTACATGGGATGAATACTTTGAGAAAGTTGTTGTTTGTGGATGTTCTATATGTCATGGAAAGAAACAATTCAAACAAGCGATTGTATAGAGACATTACATAGATGATGAGCTTCCAGTGGGTAGTATGCCTCCTACAATCGATTCAAATCCAATTGGAACTGGGGTAAGGAATTTTCCAATTTGATATAATAATATGTATACTTCTTTTAAACATTGTTTTATATTATTTAAATAATTAATGTTTTTCTTAATGAATACTTGCAGGATAAAGTTCTTGGTTTAAAGTTTTCTAGATCACTGAATTCTAGCCTAGAGGGCGATGATCATTTATCATATGATACATATAACAAAAATATGTGCACATATACCAGCTTTGAAGATGAGTATTTAATGAAAAAAACTAAGAAAACAAGAATTGCTTTAAAGATGCATAATTTTCTTAAAGACAAGGCGAAGGTTGACTACATACCCTATGAGAATGAATGTGATGGAGATGATGACTTGCCCCTGAGTTTTATATCAATTTACAAAGAGACATTTGATATTCGATTATATTTTGTTTGGTCCAGTGATCAACAACTACCTAGAGTGTATGAGGTGTTTCAATTTTGTGGATACAACTACATGATATGACCCTCCAATATTCATGGAGCAAATCTGGGCCTCTTTATTGTCCAAAATTTCCATGTGGGATCTAAAAATAGAAAAAATTCACAACAAACCATGAGGATACTAATGCCATATTATGGTGCATCATATTACAGTGGTGAATGGAAAATTCTAGAAGAATATAATCCTAGCATGTCAACATATGGTCTAAATTCAAATATGTAAACACATAGTCTCCAATTGGAAAGTGGAAAAGAAATTAATAGAGGTCATCTTATGTATATAGATGGACATGCATACACACACAAAAATATTTCAGGTTTTATAAATAGTAGTAAGTGAAGGAACCCTAACGTAAGACCAAATTGTCAATTTGTTGAAGTTATAAATGATAAAGATGGAGATATGGAAAGAGAGGTTGATAGATTGATAATGGTGGAGGCTATTGTGGACCTTACCATTAGGGATGAATTATTGATTAATTACACCTTCTTAAAATGCACTCCTAGACGAAAGAAAAGGGAAGAACTAGGTCTCTCTAAGGATGTTCGTAAGGGATGAAAACCAAAGAATAATCAATGAGTGTGGATTGACATTTTATACACTATGTTGTCAAAATTGTGTTTTATTTTAAATTACTGTATAAAACAAGTAGTATATAAAATAATATTCTGCTATTCAATTGATGTATATATGTTCATACATTCTATATTCTTATTGGTTAATATAATATATTTTATTATATTTCTTTGAAATGGATACAATTATGATTTATCCAATTCTATCCAAACATTAAATAATGCTTGTGTATGTTGATAGGTAGAAGTCATTGATGATCCACCTACTAATAACCAAGATCAAAATGGGTTATTGAGATTTGGACAGGATGATCCAAACCATCCTTTAAAGCATACCAGGGTGAAAAGAGCAACATTGAAGAGAATACTACCAGCTGATAAGTTTGAAGATATGATGAGATTAGCGTACATTGATTACATGCCACATAGCTTTAATGCTAATGATGCTAGTTAAAATGCAATGCATGAAGAAGGATTGAATTAAATGATTACATGTTTCTTTAGGGATGGAAACAATCATGATGATAATGATCATATGGTTGACAATAATAATTATAGTAGGGGTAATTACCACCAACGTAATCTTGATGATAAAAACCTGAAAGACTCAATCAAGCAAGCTGCGAAGACACCTGTGTTTAGATCAGGTGCAATTAGAACCTCAAAAATTGCATGCACATTGATATTATTAGAGATCAAATCACTATTTGGTTGGTAAGACAAAGGATTCACTACCCTACTGAAGTGAGTTGAAATGTATTTCTTACTTTGCATTGTCAATTGGTGTACATAATTTATAAACATTCATCAACTACGTTTATATTTATTTAATGGGATGTTATAAAACATATATTCTATTTAAACAGTAGTAGTGTAGATTGACATATCAAACATTTTCATCATAAGTCAAACATTTAATTGATTTACAGTAGTAGTGTAGATTGACCCTCCAATATATTCTATGTGTATTATTTCTTTTCTCTAGGCATCCTTTTTTTGTTTTCCTAAAAGAAGCTGATTTACCTTTAACTGCTCATTTTCTTGCTCTAAACATGAAATGACAAACTTATCTTTCATCTCTTTGATTTTAACATATTTTTCCATCATGATGTGCTTTTCTAGTGTAAATTCATCATTTCCCTTTAGGTCCATCACATCAGTGCCAAGATGTGATGGCCCCTTATCCTGCAAGGATGCCTTAGGTTGTGATGATGATCCCTGTCCTGCTGATGTAGGCTTGGTACCTTCCACCATGTGTGGAGAAAACAAAAGTCTCTTATGTCTCTGATATGTCTTGGTCACCTCAGGCCTAAGTGCCTTTGAAAACTCAACATGTTTTCTTGAAGAGCCAACCTCCATAAGAGCAGTTTTCAATTTCTCCAAGAAATTTTCCCAAGTGACTTTCTTTGTTGAATGTTGATGCACAACCAAAATTTTAATCAAACTATGGTGAAACAAATTGGTGATATGAGCCTTTCCCAAGGTCCGAATATTTTCAGTCATCTTCACCAAGATTCTGAACAGAAAGTTGGACAAATTAAGTTTTTTTGTAGGAGTGAAGTGCATTAACAACCTGAAATGATACCTGCACAATCTGGAAAATATCCCTTCACATGTAAATTATATCATAATCAACTTCATCAAAGGAGCATACCTGTCAAGAAGATGTTTGAAAGGAAAAACATGCTTAGGATCATATCTGACATTTGGTTTTAGGAACAATTTATAGTCATCAAGGTCTAATTCCATGCCCTTGAACCAAGTTTCACCATAATCTGGGATACCTGTGGCTGAAGAAATAATGTTTACTGAAACACTGAACTTTATACCTGTTATGACAACATTGTTTATGTTGAAATTGTGGGAAAAAAGGCTTGTCAAAGGAACATGATAGCCAACCTCTTGGATCTTCTCACAAAACTTCATACAACCAACGTTTCTAAAACATCTTTTGGAAAATGGAGAAGCATTGATTTCTCTCAGGTTGGATGGCTCAAACCTTGAATGATGGCCTCCCTTGTGCACTTTCTTTCCACTCTGTCTTTCACTCTCCATGAAATTTATTGAAGGATATTACCGTAGTCATATGATCTTGAAGGAAAAGATGGATTTTAGGGTTTGAATAATAAGGATACAATTATTTTGAAAGCAAAGTTGAGTGGAATAATGATGTGGGAGTTTCCTCAAAGGTTTGAGGAAGCAAGGTGATGTATGATGTTAAAACTGTAAGTCTATTTCATGAGATGAACATGGGGAAGTGAGGAGTTTGTCATTTGTTGCAATGAAAACGTAGTGTAAGGTCAGGGTCTGATGAAATTAGTGGTGAATGAGTAGGGAATGATAGGAAATGTTCAGTTAGGACTTCATGGAGGGTAAGCAATAGTGTAAGATAGTAACGGCTAGTATTCACTCACTAAAACAATGGAAAATAAAAGCTGCTAAAAACTTTGTTGGAGAAAAGCCTGAGAATAAATCACTTTATCCTCGATGAAATTGCTTGAGAAGATGGTGTGGATGATCACTTACTATTTGTGGAAGTTTATAAGTCTTTGAACAATATTTGGAAGCTAGAAAAATAAAAATTTTGTCTCGAAACCATGAAGAAACCTTTCCTTTCAGAAAAAATGCAAATTTCACAGAAGGGTCGTGATGTGGGTTGCGCTAGGAGTCTCTCCGAGGGTCGCACTATGAAGAAATGTCACACCGTGGTTCGCACTGCTCCCAAAATGCAACAAAACCCTCATTTCTTTCACAAATTTTGCTCTTTTTTTGAATTTGAGTAGCTTAGGAACCTTTACAATTACCTTTGGAACTCCTTTGAACTTATTACATCAATCATGTAACATTTGTGACTTTTAAAACCAACCTTTTAATTAATTTTGTTACAACTTTTTCCTTTGGTGACTTTATGATTGAAATGGCAAAATAATAACAATGACCCTAGTGACCTAATGGTGACCTTGAAAATCATGATAATGGGACTGAGGTGATGGTGATGACTTATTTGAGTGATGACACATCAATTTTGGATGATGATGATGACTGGGAAATGAAATTTTTCGAGGAGTAATAACATACCTAGACCAACTAACCAACGACCAAATTTTACTTTGAAAATTTATTTGAGAATGTAATAATTTGACCTAAACCCTATAAACTGATTTTGAAAGAGCTAATTTGATCACTCGTGACTACTGTATTCTAACATTATGCAATGGTATTGGTATTGGTATTGGTATCAGTATGATATGGTATTGTCCATATCGTTATGGAATGGTATTGGTATTGGCAAGGAATAATGGTATTGGCAATGCATATTTGCATTGGTTTTGGTATGGTATTGGTATGCATATCATTGCCAATGCATACCATTTCCATGCAATGACATGCAATGGTATTGGTATTGGTATGCAATGGTATGGTATTGGTATGGTATTGGTATTGGTATTGGTATTGTTATTGGTATTGGTATGGTATTTGTATTTGTATTGGTATTGGTATTTGTATTGGTATGGTATTGGTATTGGTATTTGTATGGTACGGTATGGTATTGGTATTGGTATTTGTAATTGTATGGTATAGTATGGTATTGATATGGGTATGGTATTGGTATTGGTATGGTATTGGTATGCATATCATTGCCAATGCATACCATTGTTGTGCAATGGTATGCAATTGTATTGGTATTGGTATGCAATGGTACGATATTGGTATGGTATTGGTATTGTTATTCGTATGCAATGGTATGGTATTGGTATTGGTATTGGTATGTTATTGGTATGGTGTGGTATGGTATTGGTATGGTATTGGTATTGGTATTGGAATGGTATGGTATGGTATGATATTGGTATTGGTATTGGTGTGGTATGGTATTGGTATTGGTATTGGTATGAAATGGTATTGGAAGTATTGGTATGCAATGGTATTGACAATGTTATTGGAAAGGCATAATGGTATTGGCAATGCATATTGGTATTGGTTTTGGTATGGTATTGGTATGGTATTGGTATTGGTATTGGTACTAGTATTGGTATTGGTATTGGTATACAATGGTATGCAATGGTATTGGTATTGGTATGCATACCATTTCCATGCAATGGCATTGGTATTGGTATGCAATGGTATGGTATTGGTATTGGTATTGGCATTGGTATTGGTATGGTATTGGTGTTTGATCCCAAGATAATTTTGACTTGTGGCCCTATTTTTCCTAACTTATTAGAAGATAATGGATTTGATTGGTGTGCTAAAAATTATTGTCATTGTTGTGTAACAGGATCCAGAGGATACCATGGAAAGAGGACGTGGATGACGTAGACCTACTAAATCACAGAGAGGAAAGTGGGTGGAAGAGGATATGACAACGAAATCTGTAGATACAATAAAGGTAAGAATAAAAAGAAACCTCAACCAAAAGAGGAAGGTCTTTATGAATTCACAAATGCTACAACATAGAAGAGATAAAGTCTTTTTTTTTCATATGGCCTTTGAGCTCAAACTTATTGGTGGAAAATGCACAAGAATGGTGATTAAATGTGATTCTATGATCAAGGGAAATTTTTTAAAATTAGGATGGCTATGTGGGATAGGGATGTCAGATACTTTTCTTGTTGAAATTTTGGCTTGATGTAAATACCTAGGGTTGTAAAAAAAAAAAATCAACTCCAAAACATGATATCAATATGTCAAAAATGTGACTAAGGTGAGGTTTTTTGTTGCAAAGAAAATTCGTTGAAATAATATAATTGGTGTACTAAACATTATTGAATATTTTGTGTATTACAAGAGCCATATGAGTCCATGGAAACAAATTGTGTCATATCAAATGAGGACACAATGGATGACACAGGATATCAGGTACTCTAATTTTGACTTAACTTAGGAAAAATTAATCTCATGGCATTTTGTGAAACATCCATGTTGTTTCACAAAATTATTAAATTTTATAGTGTATTATCCAATCTTGTCAGAAATTAATGCATGTTGATGATTATTTTAGGTGGAGATTAGAGAAAATGTAGAGCTTGAGCATTCAACTAGCAAAAGAAAAAGATATGTACATGGACGTGGACCTAAAACTATTAAATCACGTAGAGGATAGTGGGTGGAAGAGGATATTACAATGGATCTTGTAGACACAACAAATGATTTCACTGAACAAGAGGTCGGTCTGGAATATAGTACATGGGATGAGTACTTTGAGAAAATTGTTGTTTGTGGATGTTCTGTATGTCATGGAAAGAAACAATTCAAACGAACGATTCTACAGAGACATTACATAGACGATGAGCTTCTAGTGGGTAGTATGCCTCCTACAATTGATTCAAATCCAATTGGAATTGTGGTAAGGAATTTTCCAATTTGATATAAATAATATGTATACTTCTTTTAAACATTGTTTTATATTATTTAAATAATTAATATTTTTCTTAATGAATACTTGTAGGATAAAGTTTCTCAAATCACTGAATTCTAGCCTAGAGGGCGATGACCATTTATCAGACGATACATCTAAAAAAAATATGTGCTCATATACCAGCTCTGAAGATGAGGATTGGATGAAAACAAGTAAGAAAACAAGAACCACTTTAAAGATGCATAATTTGCTTAAAGACAAGGGGAAGGTTGACTACATACCCTATGAGAATGAATGTGATGGAGATGATGACTTGCCCCTGAGTTTTATATCAATTTACAAAGAGACATTTGTTATTCGATTATATTGTGTTCGGCCCAGTGATCAACAACTACCTAGAGTGTATGAGGTGTTTAAATTTTGGGGATACAACTACATGATACGACCCTCTAATATTCATGGAGCAAATCTGGGCCTCTTTATTGTCCAAAATTTCCATTTGGGATCTAAAAATAGAAAACATTCACAACAAACCATGAGAATATTAATGCCATATTATGGTCCATCATATTACAGTGGTGAATGGAAAAGGCTAGAAGAATATAATCCTAGCCTGTCAGCATATGGTCTAAAATAAAATATGTATAGACATCGTCTCCAATTGGAAAGTGGAAAAGAAATTAATAGAGGTCATCTTATGTATATAGATGGATGTGCATACACACACAAAAATATTTCAGGTTTTATAAATAGTAGTAAGGGAAGGTACCCTAACATAGGACCAAATTGTCAATTTGCTGAAGTTATAAATGATAAAGATGGATATATGAAAAGAGAGGTTGATAGATTGATAATGGGTGAGGCTATTATGGACCTTACCATTGGGGATGAGTTATTGATTAATTACCCCTTCTTAAAACGCACTCCTTCACGAAAGAAAAGGGAATAACTAGGTCTCCCTAAGGATGTTTGTAAGGGAAGAAAACCAAAGAATAATCAATGAGTGTGGATTGACATTGTATACACTATGTTGTCAAAATTGTGTTTTATTTAAAATTATTGTATAAAATAAGTAGTATATAAAATAATATTCTGCTATTCAATTTATGTATATATGTTCATACATTCTGTATTCTTATTGGTTAATATAATATATTTGATTATATTTCTTTGAAATTGATACAATTATGATTTATCCAATTCTTTCCAAACATTAAATAATGCTTGTGTATGTTGATAGGTAGAAGACATTGATGATCCACCTACTAATAACCAAGAGAAAAATGGGTTATTGAGATTTGGACAGGATGATCCAAACCATCCTTTAAACCATACCAGGGTGAAAAGAGAAACATTGAAGAGAATACTACCAGCTGATAAGATTGAAGAGATGATGAGATTATCATACATTTATGACTTTCCACATAGCTTTAATGAAGATGATGCTAGTGAAAATGCAATGCATGAAGAAGGATTGAATGAAATGATTACATGTTTCTTTGGGGATGGAAACAATCATGACGATAATGATCATATGGTTGACAATAATGATTATAGTAGGGGTAATTACCACCAACGTAATGTTGACGATAAAAACTTGAAAGACTCAATCAAGCAAGTTGCGAAGACACCCGTGTTCAGATCGGGTGCAATTAGAACCTCAAAACTTGCATGCACATTGATATTATTAGAAATAAAATCACTATGTGTTTGGTCATACAAAGGATTCACTACCCTACTGAAGTGAGATGAAATGTATTTCTTACTTTGCATTGCCAATTGGTGTACATAATTTGTAAACATTCATCAACTACATTTATATTTATTTAATGTGATGTTATAAAACATATATTCTATATAAACAGTAGGAGTGTAGATTGACATATCAAACAATTTCATCATAGTTCAAACATTTAATTGATTTAATCTCTAGAAATCTTATAGGGCACTAAAAACTAAAATATTCCTTGAAGAGAATGTGTTGCCATCAACTTGCAGAGAAGCACACCAGTTGTTGGATGAGTTGGGGATTGAATATAAATAAATTCATTCATCTAAAAATGACTGCATTTTATATAGAGGTGAAAAAAAGGTAGAATTTCATGTATGCAAAGAGAACATATATCGTACAGATGTACAAGGTCATTTGAGCAGCTTCTCCAGGTGGCCATTTATCCTTCCAAGTCAATTTTCCCCGTTGCTGTCAAAATATGCCATAATTTGGTCATGTAATGATACTGACTCTTTGGATGGGGACTCCTCCTTTTGTTGTTGTAGTGCTTTGAAAAGACCCCTAGTTCTTGGTATTTTCCTTACCACCCGACTTTCATGTTCCTCTTGATCGTCTATGTGTATTATTTCTTTTCTTTTGGCATCCTTTTTTTTTTTTCTATAAGAAGCTGATTTACCTTTAACTGCTCATTTGATTTCAACATCTTTTTCCATCATGATATTCTTTTTTTGGTGTAAATTCATCGTTTCCCTATAGGTCTATCACATCAGTGCCAAGATGTGATGACCCCTTATCCTGCAAGGATGCCTTAGGCTATGATGATGATCCCTGTCCTACTGATGTAGGCTTGGCACCTTCCACTATGTGTGGAGAAAACACAAGCCTCTTATGTCTCTGATATGTCTTGGTCACCTCAAGCCTAAGTTCCTTTGAAAAATCAACATGCTTTCTTGAAGAGCCAACCTCCAGAGGAGCAGTTTTCAGTTTCTCCAAGAAAGTTTCCTAGGTGACTTTCTTTGCTGAAAGTTGATGCACAACCACAATTTTAATCAAACTATGGTGAAACAAATTGGTGATATGAGCCTTTCCCAAGGTCTGAATCTTTTCAATCATCTTCACCAAGATTCTAAATAGAAAGTTGGACAAATTAAGTGTTTTTGTAGAAGTGAAGTGCATTAGCAACCTGACATGATACCTGTACAATATGGAAAATCTCCCTTCACATGTAAAGTATCTCATAATCAACTTCATCAAAGGAGCATACTTGTCAAGAAGATGTCTGAAAGGAAAAACATGCTTAGGATCATATCTGACATTTGGTTTTAGGAAAAATTTATAGTCATCAAGGTCTAATTCCATGCCCTTGAACCAAGTTTCACCATGATCTGGGATACCCGTGGCCGAAGAAATAATGTTTGCTGAAACACTGAACTCTATACCTGCTATGACAACCTTGTTGAAATTGTGGGAAAAATGTGTTAAGCCCTAATATTGGCTCATTACCCCTTAATTGGGGCATATTATATTACTAATGTTATTTTATTTATGTCGGATTTAGGCCATTAGTTGTAATTATACCTCCTAGTCTCCTATATATACCAAGGAGACATTTTCATTTTGAATCATCTTGTACTTGAACATTTAAGTGGGGTAAAAGGAGGTTTCCCCCTCGAAGAGGCTTATTATCTAAAATTATCTCTTTTTCAAGGCATTGAGTACTTTTTCTAAGGATTTTCTATGCTATATTGATATTTGGTTCTTAACATATGGTATCAGAGCTCAAGGTCTTGGGTTTTCACTGCTACATCTAAGACACCTTGGAATTTTCCTTGTAACTTTGTTTCTGCAATGTTTTAGAAGGAATGACCTGGAGGATATTTAGTAGACGGATCAAGGTACATTGGATTCCAAATTCAGCTCCTGAGGCCTTATACTTTCAGAGATACAACCTGTACAAGATAGGGTTCTAGAATCATCCTGAACTGAGTCATTGCAGAAGTTTCACTATAAAAACGTTTCTGTAACATTTCAGAACTTGAACTTGGGAGACTATTTATAGAAATTAGTAAGGTATATGTTGTAAAATGTTCATCTTCTGGGTCATCTTAAATTTGTAGATACACCCTGTGTAAGATAGGGTATCTGACTAGTCCTATTCACTAGTCTCAAGAAGGTGTTTCAGGTAAAACTATCATAACTTCTTCCTAGAGTATCAAAATTGCATGGGACTGGTTTCATTGGATCTTGGAAAGTATGTAGTATTTCTGGTGCAAGTTTCATAATTTCATATCAATTATTTTGTGCGGGGCACACTATACAAGTGTGATCTCTTGGAAAGGCTAAAAATCGGCAAGTTGTGGGGAAGTTACCATAAATTCCACTTGGCACATCCAATTTTTATCAGACCTGTGGCATTGCAGAGAAAAAATATTAGATAAATACATAAAAGAAATTTTCATACCCAGAAGGGCCGAAACTTGAGAGATACAATAGGAGAAATATTGTCTAGCAGAACCACCTCAAAATCAAGGTTCAAAAGTGATACTTGGCCAACATGCCACCCAAAAAGGGAACTTCTACACCAAATAAGCCTCCAAAAAATCCTACTTGGACTCTTGATGAAGGTGAAGAAATGCATAGGGACATAAATGAACTACAAAATAAGATGGATTCAATGGAAGCTAAGTTGGATTCTAAGATGGATTCAATGGAAGCTAAGTTGGATACTAAGATAGATGGTTTAAAAGAGGAGATCATGGAAGTATTGAAAAATTTTGTAATAGAGAAGACACCTGAAAGTGAAAATGCATCCCATGAAATTCATGATGAGGACACAAGTAAGGTGAATCAAGAATGGAGAAACTCCAACTTTGGTATGAAGGCCAACCACGTTCCTAAGATTGATATGAGGAAGTTTGATGGCAAGGACCCAATCACATGGATACTTTAGATGGAGCAATTATTTGATCTCCATAATGTGCCACATACACAAAAGGTACGAATTGCTTCTTTATATTTAGAACCT